>JAJEQZ010000015.1:0-84686 GCA_022833035.1 Fusarium marasasianum
CACGTGACCCCGAGACCCTCCCGACTCTATCAGGAAAATCCCTCACATCAGATTCTTACCTCCTTAAGCTTTAGTCAATATAATACTATTGTGCCTACCTAGCCTTTATTACCGAGATACCATAACATATAGATCTAGGCTAGAGTTTTTTTTATTTTTAAAGAGATAGTAAGAAGACTATAGGAAGAAAAAAGGGAATATATTAAAGGCTTAGGCTTTAGCCTAAGCCTTTATAGGGTTAAATAACCTAAAGATCTAGGCCAGGTCTAGCCTAGACTTAGAGGTATTTAAAAAAGGAAATTCCTTAAGAATTTCCTTTACTTTTTTTAAGTTTAATAATATATTTATATTAATATCCTTTAGTTATAGCTAAGGAGCCAGTTTATAATAGTAAATTTAATTTTTTTAAAAAAAATAATTTTTAAGAAAAAGATTTAAAATTAATATAATTAATTCTATAAAAATACTATATATATAAAAAAAAGATTATTAAATAGAGCTTTTTTTAAGGAATTTTATTAAAATTAGCCTAGTTTACTAACTAAGCTATATATATAGTTATTAATAATATAACTTTTATTTCCCTTATTTCTGGTTTTTATACTTAAATTTTAGTGTGATCAATCCGTCTCACCCTTTTGTACGTGTCTCAAGGTTTTGTGCCCAACTAAGCTTGCTTAGTTGGCCCCCCCCCCCCGGCTCGAGCCAACGGGTAAAAGAAAACGAATTTTCTAACCAGAACCGTGCATGCATCCCAAGAGCCGGCCGGGGAACGGTAGCCCACTGTTTTCACAAGACCGGGCCGAAGCCGGAGCGAGCGGGGGGAAGGCCGGTGCTTTTGGCGGGGTTGATAACGATAGGGTCATTCACATTCATTTTCAATTACTATCATATCATGATCGAGATAAGATATCGGTGAGAGCGATCAATATTTGTGTTACATCTAAAGGCGGTGTCGCTCGTGTCCTTCTAGTCAGCAATGCAATCGGTTCACCTCGTGGCTTACGAGAGCCGGACAAGGCTCAGACTAGAAAATAAGAACGAAGCTCGAAAGGAGAGAGGGTGTGTATCGTGTGTGTTGGGAATGATTCAAGACATGGTATCGCACACTGCACTGTGCGTGTCCGAACACGACGGTGACCCATGACTGACTCAAAGGTTTGCTCAGTGGCGGACAACTCACGACAAATGAGTCAAGTCTGACAAGCAGAAGATGGGAAAAGAAGAGAAGGAAAAAAACTCTGTCCGATTCGGTAACTTTCAGCTTTCAGCTTAATTCAATAGCCTCGCGCATGTCTCGGACTTTATTGATAAACTTTTCAATAGACTCGGAGACAAACTCCAACGTATCTCATTACTCCAATTCTCTACGGAGGTACGGAGTGCTAATACAAGTAACGAGAATGGTCCGCCCGGATGCAGAAGGATTTCGCGGCTCCGGGAGTTCGGCGACAAGGATCCCTGTAACTGTACATATGTAGTAATCCATCTGACCCCAGATTCCCCTATACAGACAAGATATCCTCGGCCTTGCAATCTGTGCTCCGGGCGCGAAAAAAGGATAACGTTCTCCAAAACTACCAAGCACTTGGCATTGAATCATGACTGTGCCTTCTCCGCCTTTTTTACAGTGTTCACCGTTTCAGCCCTCGGCTCCTGTGGCGCGAAGCTATCGTATCCCTCCCTCCCCCTTCAACTTAAACATGTGATGGCCGGCGCGCAAACCCCAGCTTTACCTCCCCGCCCTTTTGGTGATAGGGAAAAATCAAGGTACAGTATCAATCAAAGATGCGGCACATGCGCCGGTATCGAATCATGGGGTTTGGTCAAGCTAGCACTTGTATTGTCTCAGATGTTATCTTTGCTAGATGCAGGTGATTCTTTGAGCCTCAGTCCCAGCGACCTGCTATCTCATGCTTTGATCAAAGAAACGAGAGGTAGACTGTTCCTTTGTTCTGCACAAATGCCTATGTTCCCTCACACCATGTGGAAAATCAGGGTCCAGAGCTGCGGCGCAATCGATACTCTGTGTTGCGCGTATGGCTCAGCCCGGTGCCGTATCGCGCTCGTTGTATTGTCAGCTGCGCATTTTGCTCGTTCCGTTCTGTATGAGGTAGTTCTTGCGGTCTGGGTCTCCAAGTCAGCAGGCGCTCTTGTAGCGAAACCTCCGTGTTGACTGATTATTTTAGTGCAATCAATCGTAATCTGTGCCCTCCCGTATCTCATCTCACATCTTCCCATGTGGCATTTTTGCGCGCGGGGAAATACAGATGGGATGGTTTGCATCTGGCAGCTGTATTGCTCGAATAGGTAGCTCGATTAAGCATCCATCCATGCCCTTATCCACACTCCCCCCTTTTTATGGGTACCTAGTCCTATCCCCTGTCAACAACAACATCTCCACCAAAGATGCCTGCTCCCCCGCAAATCGCGACGTGGTTTATTTTGTTTGCTGGCCTTGGCCAAGTGGACGGCGCATGCTATACCGAGGATAAGGACGAATTGATTATTACGGAGGACAACTGTATTAACATCACAGCCCTCGCCAAGGATATTTCTATTTCATGCGATAGTTATGCTTTGTCACTGAGGCCCGCGAGACCAGGCTTATTCGTCGATAGTCTCACGCAAGGCAGCTCAGGACTCTCACCGCAGGGCTGGGGCTGGCTGGGCTGGGCTGGGCTGGGCTGGTGCTGGGCTGGCTGAAACATACGTGTTAGGCAACGCAGCAATCCATTTTCAACCACAGAATCGATCATCACCATCATCTTTGTGCATGCACAGTGTGTCGCAATTGCAATCCCCCATCAGCATAGCATACGATAACATCATCTTCTCTTTTCTCTTCGGGGCCAGAACAATCTCTCGGTAAGCGTAATGAACATCGTACCATCGACTCATGGCCGGGCCCGAGCTTCTTCTTTTTTTTTTTAGACACGAACGACGATAAGGGGGAGACCCCCGGGCAAGAAAATATAAGACTTTAGACGACGGTGCCAAAATAAAGTTAGAAAAGAGCACCCTAAGCTTGGGCTAAATTACCTACATCTTTTTATCCATTAGGATTAAGGTCCTGGGTTTTCTTTCCTCCCCTTGTGGAGAGACAGGGCCCAGCCTCACTTTTCTTCGTCTTTCGGCCGGTTCCCATCATGATATCGATCAGTTCACCGAAGCGGACCCGCGGGGTCCACCAAAAGTGCAAACAAGTCATCAGCAGAGAAATGTAAAAATCACCTTTTGATTCAAATCAAATTACAATCTTGATACCTGAAGTTGAGCCAAGTCACGACAGTTGAGTTGAGCTGTCAGTTCCCTGATTCTGGTAATCAGCCAAGCCCGATCGTCCAACATTGCGGCCCTTTTTCTGAACCTGTCTTACTTGAATCACAAATCAGCGTAAATAAACATGACACTGTAGGATCATTACGGTATTATGCGAATTAGTTCGGCCGAGAATGACTTGGACGTTCGAATAGGCACTGATCCTCTCTTGCTAGTAGAGAAAAACAAAAGAACAAATAAACAGAAAAAAAACTCATTCTATCCTGTCCAGTAGCCTTCAAGACCGTCCATCCATCTTGACTCCAACTTGGCGGATTCAACACCCCAACCCGACTTATCCCCTCAAACTTTGTGTGTATACTGTACTGTATCGCGCTCAACAACACCTTGAAAATTCCCTCACGATCCCGCGAAGCCGACTTTCGGCGCGCGTTGTGTCACAGATAAATCGGTGCTCCCGAGAGAAGCTTCAATCTAATCTAGTCATTTCTACTAAGTGGTCTACGCTTTCGAGATAAGGTGAAAAGCAGCATTTGGTGGAATGCAGGCTGCTAGGGCATCTCTTATCCAGGCCCTCGCTCATCCCCGCAAAATACGCTGTAGGAATGGATCCAGCCTTCTGGTGCCCCCAGGCCTCAAAATGTAAAAAAAGGAACCAGACCAGAGCCCACGACGAGATTCCGGCCTGCCTTGGCTAGATTCACCCCCAAAGTTGTTCGCCTACTGTGCGCGGGATGCCTTGTTCGGTACCGCGAGACAAATCTGATTGCCACTGTGGATTACCTATGATCCTTTGATACTGTGCCACTGAGGCTCACTATCTTCCAGTGACGGCACAGTGCGGCTCAGCTTTCTAGCAGGGGGGCGTTTGCCACTCCCCCCCCTAGGTTGAAAAAAACAGATCCCGCCACACTCCCCACCTCCTTTCGCTTGCCTGGCTTCACCTGAGGCTCCATCTATTCACTCCCCACTTACAGGTCGGGTACAGCCTCTGCCTGTGTCTATATCCATCAGCCTTCCCCCCGAAATCCCCTTCCCCGGCTTTCTCTTCTCTCTCTCTTGATATTACTTGACATCACAAACAAGATTCATCCCATCACAGCTATTAGCGTTTTTTGCTTTTTCGTTCACGAGCTGGACCTCATCAAACTGTTTTGCTTGACGCAATCTAACCATCTCACACACAAATCTTCCATCCCTGTGAAAGAGTGACACCTGCTTTATTTACCAAGGCGCCATCTCATTCCAGACACAAAAACAAAGGAACCACCATCAACACAACAACAACAAAACAATAACATATAACTCGTCACAATCCATCTGAATTGAATTAACAACAAATTCTTCTGGCAAAACAAATCACATCAAATCTTGTCACCATGGCTCACACAACCGAAACCTACTACTACTACGTCCCCAATCTTCAGGCTCTAGACCCTACAGCTCGCGAAGTCGACCCTTCAGCTTATGCCTGGGTGCAGCCCACAATCATCGAGGATGAGGATCTTACTTTTGGCGGAAAGGCTTTGAGTGCTTGGTACGAGGAGGACCGTCGTCGTCACAGCAGTGGCAGCGATGAGGAGGAGCGACGTGGTCGTGAGCGTGTGCGAAGAAACTACTCACGCTCCGGCAAGTCGCACAAGAAATAAATTTCATTTCTACTCCTCTAGAAGCAAGGAAGCGAATGCGGTTCTCGACACTATGATACCCCTTTAGACACCCGACACCTGAACTTTTTACTCACCGCCGCGACAATACCTTGCTCTCATCGCCATTACTCCTCAGATACATCTCGCCATCACAACAAACTCAATCACTCGACATGTCCGCATGAAACGACACTATAGACAGACCCTCATATCACCAAACCTGTACCACCTCTTTTCGCTCTCCCAACCCGACATATTCTTTGGCATAGCATTCAGCATCACGACCGGGAAGCGCATTTAGATTTTTTTAGGGGGGGACCAACCCAACTCCCATGGACATTTTGATTCAGGCGTTCTTGTTTTTTATCTATTAGTACCTCTCTTCTGCATCTGGGATACCCCCCCCATGTTGGATCACTTGGCTGGTAGCCAAGATAACGTGGTTTAGAGCGGGACTTGGCTTTTACGGGCAATCTCCTTGTGGGATCAAGGAGAGTTGATTTGGACGCGGGACTGGTGGTGAGACCGATAAGAGGTAGCACCCACACTGAATGGCAGAAATACCATAACTTAACAATCACCTACATTGTGTGTGTCTCTTGATGTGAATGTGATGGTCAGCTAACGAGTACCGCGCTCAGCGCACTTATCGCGTAACTGACAGACAGTAAGTGGTATTTGACTCGCGTCATGTTTTACAACGTTACAGTGCTTCATCGTCTACACAGCTAAAAGGGCGTTCGTATCATGCCCTCTATGGCAGATGATCTCCACATGAGGTCACGCACACAGTCATGCCACGTGCAAATCTCATCAAAATCCCGATTCACTTTTGTGCATCAGCACCAAAAAGTCGACGTTTCATTACGATTCAGGTTTTTTGTCAAAAGAATCCCATGCTCGTTAAATGACGTCGTTATTGATCTTGTGAAGTCGATCTTGTCCAGGCGACAAAGTGCCGAGGTCTACAGTGTCTCCAACAGTTGATGATCAGAGGAGGGGAAATGTGAAAAGTCGATGTGGGAAAGATCGGTTTTTGATAGGTTTGCCACCTTCTGTTGCATGACGAGACATGTTGCTCTCCCGGTTTGTTCTTATCTCCAACGGATGGGCTCCGTGTGTTTTGAGTCGTTCGGAGGGAAAGATGAGATTGGCTTGGCAGTTGGGGATTTTGCTGTGGCGAGCGTGGCTGTACGTTTTGTATGATCACGACTGTTGGAGGCACAGTTTCGATGATGGCATTTTGAGGTGCTGAATGGGAGATTCTGGATAGACGATAATAACTATTTGTGGTTACCCTTGGTGTACTCTGCATGTAGTTTGGTCTTTGCTATGTAGCTTACCAACCTGGATCGGGCTGGCGATGCGATGATGCTGGACTGTTGTCACATTGCCACTGAAGAGTTGTGAAAGCATCGACCGACCGGTGTTACTACAACGAAGGTGTTTTTACCTCCAATGTCATAAGAAGTGAGGGTATTCGTGCTTAAAAGTTCTCGTGATCGTCATGTTTTTGTTGTTGATCGACATGCCCCAATCTCTTCTCCTCATCAACTCCCTCCCGTTCTAGACCACATCGGCCTATGCTGATCCCTCACAGCGCAGGATCTAGACCTACTATATCACTAAATTTGGTATGTACTGGCCATGTCAGACCCGAGCACTCGGTAAAGCTGCCCTAAAGCCGCTCGGTGGAACGAGTTGCGCGATGATCCGCGGTCGCTAGGGAATGCTGCATCGTGTCGATCCTTTACCCGTGTTTCACGATAATGGAAGTCCTTCCGAGAGTTGAGCGATGGATAATTTGGAGCAGAGTCTCTGGTCCTTCGAAGGAATGGTAACGACAAGTGTCTGCGACGTTGACTCTGTGTGTTAATGCGGCAGACAGTAGTTTTGGAGATGTTGCGCAGGGCAGGAAGCTTGAAGAGCATATCTATTACTAGTTATGGTATCTTGCTGCACCGAAGCCTGTGATTGACTTGAATGCGAGCGAGTTTGGCTATATACGGGCGGTAGAAGCCGGAGTGTTTGGAGAGCCTCGAGAGTGCGTCGCTATATGCCTTGAATCAGTACCACGCGGCCGATTGTGTTCGAGCTTAGTGCTCATTGAAATGAGAGCTATGGAGATATCTACATGTGCTCAAATAAGATAGTCAATGGCTATTCATTAAGCTAAATACCGTAGTTTCCCATGGTGCCCTGCGCTGGTGGCTGACTCTTGAGATTGTCACGATAAATGTTATCCTCAATATCTCAATTCTGAGCCTTGTATCTATGAAACAATGAATCGATATTTGATTCAACAAGAAGAAGCTCTAAGAATTCCTCACTTTCCTTTGCTGTCCCTCCTTTCAGGCCTGCCTGCAGTGTATATAGTGTAGCTGGAGGACTTTTATCTCAGAAACGGAGCTCTAAACAACCGGAGAGAACGTCCATATGGTAACGACCTGAAGAAAAGGACTTCTGAAATTGAATGTCCGACTGGATGTAGTAGCGCAGTGCCTCTAAGAATGGTTGGCCTACCTTCGCTGTGCTTGTAGCCATATGTTTCCGATCCCCCCGTTTCCTCTCGGCTACTGCGCAACTTACTCTAGCTCTGTGACCAGACCCTTACGAAGAGAGATCACTGTTAGATATCACAGGTTCTGCTACGGGCGGAATATAAATACGCATTAAGACTACGGAGTTGTCTAACGGCTTACTATAAGTGCTACCTGGTATTCTGCCATAGTCCGGCCGTCAAGATAGGAAGCTGTTTCAGAGACGAGTCCGAAGAAAATGAGGGAGGAGCTGAACTACTTGATATGCTAGGGACCATTCTGAATATAATTTGGGTAGCTAATGTCCTAAACTATACCTATAAACGCGATGTTGCGTATAAAGCGCAGTGCAGCGGTGACGAAAGCGACGGTATTTATTAAAGCTTCGGAGGTGTATGACTAGCTTTAACATACTAGGTGAAGAGTACCTAAGTTTAACATCATAAATGCCGAAGCGGTCAATTCTATTGTCTCTTCACTCATGCTTTACGGTCTGCGGGTGTAGAGCTCGCAAAGGTTGCTGAACATGATCTGATCCAAAGCGCTCTCCAGGGTATCATCATGAGCAGGCACCAACATCAACAGGCCTCCAACACAACACCAACAACACCGCCACGACACATTCGTTTGATGTATTTACCCTACCCCCGTGATCATCCAATGCGACATCTTCTCTCTGCGCCAAATCGCACAGCGACAAACGCTGCCTAAAACCTCATGCACCCCAGAAACCACCACCACAGCCGGGCGCATTTGCCCAACGCCTAAAAACACACAATTGGTCGCTTTCTCGCGAATGAGGCTCAGCTCTGTGCTACAAACCACCAACTCATTTTTCGCAAGCTTCAATAGAACCATGCAGGTTATGCACACACTCCGCCTCTTTGCCGCCCAACCCTGGTTCAGCCGCAGTATGAAAATGGAACCTCAGCTCCTCACGGCGGTTAATTCTTCCACTTCTCTTCAATTGTAACACTGCGTGGAAATGCCGGCTAGAATTCATGAGAATTGTGTTGACTTTCGGGTTTTGATATGGGATAAAGGTAAGTGATTGAATCTGAGTGTGAGTTCGTTGCTGATGCGTGTAGGGAATGAGAAGTGGCTTCGTGAGGATGTCCAACCGGGGGCCTTTTATGAGGGCGAGATACCTGCACTATGGAGTGAGTCGCATGTCATAGTCGTGTAAGTATTCTCGCCTTGAGGTTGATAATAATGCTGATTATGGCAGATTCGCGGACGCAGATAAAGTACGCGATTGCTCATCGTGTAAGAAGCGCTTCACCGATGTCTTCTGCATGCCTGAGCTCTGGTGGTCAAGCTACAGCCGTCGATCAAACGGCTATTTTGGCAGCGAGACATTTCGCGATAACAACGGAATGATCACTGCATTAAGTCAGTCTCCCTCTATCCATCGAACTTCATGCTCAGAGTACTGACAAAGGCAGATACGTGGTCACGGTTCCTCGTCAAGCAATTGAACGAAACCAGCCATCAATGGCATAAATTCAACATCCTCACACGCTGGATAAAAGATCCCCAGCAAACAATCCTTCTTGTATTCGAAGCACCCAAACAACTCCGTCTACGCGATAGATTCCCTGATCCACTGCTCCTAAACTCTCACAACGACACGCTCAGCGATCCCTTCTGGTTCTATCCCCGTTTATTCGAAGACCTCTCTCTTCTTCAAGATAACTCCGTCTGGTCAGTTCGCAATCACGTTCGCAAGATCGAGAAAACAGACCTTACACAAAAGCCTGAACCGAAATATCGAGCTATGCACGATACAGCTCGACATGCTATTCACGTCTCGGAAACGCTTGAAGTTGCGGAGAAGACCATCACGGCGATCATACAGCAGCATAGTACATTTGAGGCTGAGGCAGCTGGGGGAAACAGGACTGCAAAAGCAAAGTTCCGACATGTAGGTGAACGATTACTGTGGTATATCCACATTCTACAAAGTCTACGCTGCAGAGCCTCCGCGAACAAAGAACGGCTTCTTAACGAGATCCAACTGGCGTTCAATTCGGTAGCGCAGTACGATTCTCGCATCTCTGTCAAGATCGGACAGGCAACCCAATCCGACAGCGCAGCTATGAAGACCATAGCCTTCGTAACGTTGACATTCTTACCTGCGACTTTTATATCAGCGTTGTTCAGTATGTCTTTCTTCAAGGTAGATGATGACACGGGAGTCTGGAGTGTGAATGAGAAGTTCTGGGTGTATTGGGTGTTTGCGGTTCCTGCCACACTGTTCACTTGGGGGCTTTGGCTATCATGGCAGTGGTTTTATAGACCGGTTAAGATTGGGGAAGAGGAGAGGTCTGTGAAGAAGTTTGGGGATTTGATTGCGTTTGTGAAACGAGGTGGGACTGATGAGGAATACCAGATATCTTGAGCTGGGAAGGTATTGAAGGGGTGAGTCGGATGACATGGTGAGGTATTGCGGTTGCGACTTGGATAGCTTGGCATTTTGAAATGCAAATGGGTGACCTTATGATATATATTACTGATGAACTAGAAGTAACATTGATGTGTGCTAATATCCGTGTACTCGTATCTCGTTCCTCATTCCATTGTGCTGCTGTAATCCAAGTGCTAAGATCCCAAACTATCATCACATGTTACCTGGAAATCTCACTAACCAAAGGCGCCAACTATCGATCAGATGAGTGCGTTACACCTGGCCCCAACATCATAGTCAACTGGCTGCACGGGATCGACCGTCACAATAGAAGCTGGCTTTGCAGAGGCATCGTATTCCTGCACAACGACTGGTGCGGGCGACGCAGTTGTCTCTAATCCAGGCGTCGGGGTCGACTGGACCGTCACTTCAACCACAATACTATCCTGCGGCGCTGGTGTTGAGACCTGAGCAACAGGGGCCGTGTTGTTCTCAGTTGCTAGGCTCGTACCAGCTAAAATGTCGTTACTGCCGTATTCGCTGCTGACAATGAGTGTAGTGGTGTCTGTTGTACCTGGGACTTCGACCAGAGGAACATCGCTAGTGATGATCTCAGGCTGGTTGTTCTGCATGAATACTGGATACATAGGTTGTTGCGCCTGGGTCTGGGGTGTGAAGAGTGGTGCTGGCTCTGCGGCATAGTCTGGTACTGAGTACGAGACGGTGACCTGCTGCTGGGGTATTTGAGTTGGATCATAGACATACGGCTGGGTAGAATATGTCTCTTGCGAAGTAACCTGATATACAGGCTGTTCAGTCAACTGAATAGGAGGCTCAACTGCGGCCTGCTCAGATGTAATGACTGTCTCGTAAGATGTTGTCTGCTGAGCCAAAATTGGTTCTTGGGTTGAAGTAGCTTCGAACGTAGTCTGCTGCTGGACTTCGAAACCGGGTTGTTGCTCGTATGTTTGAGTGTACTGAACTTCCTGCTCGAAAACAGGCTGGCCCTCATTCATCGTGTAAGAAACTTCAGTTGTAACACTGAACTGCTCGGGCTGCTGGCCAAAGGCAGCCTGCTGATCAAACGCAGGCTGTTCGAAAGCTGGCTGTTCAGTCTGCACCGAGTACTCAAATGTTGACTGCTGCTCATAGGCGGGTTGTTGAAACATTGACTGCTGATTATCTTCAAATGAGAATGACTGCTGAGGTTGTGAGAAAGACGATTGCTGATAGTCGAAGCTTTGCTGGAACTGTCCCTGTTGCTGGTCTTGGAACCCGCCTGAGTCGTCTCCTCCAAATCCAAAGTCTCCATCATCGTTGTAACTGTCGTCGTACTCGCCATCGCTTCCGGAGCCGACACCACCGAAACTGTTGACTGTGTTCAACATCCGACCCATCTTCCTCCAATTCTTCTTCTTGCCAAGCTTTCCAACCTGTCGACTTGCCATCTCAACGCCTTGGCCAGTGAGCCTTGCTGCATTGACTGTCGCTGAGAGGATGCTATCGCCGACATTTTGCGGCTGGTTTGGTTGGCCAGGTCGTGCTTTTCTCACAATGGTCTTAGTTCCTTGCTTTGTCTGTCGCGGCTGCTGTCCTGGCCGATCCCATGTCGATAATCCAAGTTGTTCATTGATGTAAAAGGGCGTCATGTCTGGCGTTCTCAATTCTCTCCAACCGTCAGGCAGAGAGTTGGCAGGCTTCACCCATGAACTGGTCCCCAACCTCTTGTTGAAGTAAAATGTTCGACCATCAGGTGTCTTGCGCTCATCCCAACCAGGTGGCAATCCGGAGAATCCAAACAAGGCCGCTGCCGTGGGCTTCAGGTGTGTCTTTAAGCCAGTCGAGTTATGAGTGTACCAGAGTCGGCCAGAGACGTTCTTTCGAATGGTCCACATTTGGGTTGTCGCATCTTGAACGGAAGACTGAACTCGGGGGTCGGATTCAGTGGCATAGTAGGATTTATCGTGGCTGTGAGAAGTGTTGACTGCGTTGGAGGTGAAGCACCACACACAGAAGTTGGCCGTGGTATGCGCTGTGCTGCAGATGAGACAGGTGTAGACTGACACGTTGAGAGGTATCCCTGGGGGTGTTAGCGACAATAGCGGTTCACTTAAACGACCCTCTTACCCTTTCGACAATGATTACAAAGCTGAGGTTGCCCAGTAGATGTGCGTCTCAAGTCTGCCACAGGAGTAGCTTGAACAGATGGGGTCGACTGAATTGTAGGAGCATTCTGAACTGGAAGATTCTGCTGAACCGCTGGGATTTGTTGAGCTGCTGGGGCATACTGGGCTGGGTGAGGTTGCTGGGGAGGTTGTGCACCTGGAGCATGTTGAACCGCTGGACTTTGCTGGCTCGGAACATGTTGTTGAACTGCCGGGGTTTGCTGGTTCACAGGTGGTTGCTGAGCCGCATTAGGAACGACATTCGGCTCCCATCGTGGTGTGCCCGCGACGCTTGGTGTGGCGACTGTGGTAGCGGGCGTTGCGATACCGGCGCTGCTACCGCTGATGCTTCCAGGTCTGCCGTGATCGGCCACAAATGAGCCGATGCTGCTGTTGGCAGTATCAACCCGATGGACTTGCGGAGTCGGGCTCGCAGGAGATTGCTGTGGTTGTGCTTGGTGAGGGTTTGGCAGAGTTGTTTGAGCGGGGTTTGGTGATGTGTTTGTCGGGCTGAAGGGTTGCTGAGGGTGCTGCGCTTGGATATGCTGCTGTGGAAACTGTTGCTGTTGCTGATATTGGTGTTGCGGCGCTTGTTGGTACGTTTGCTGATACTGAATTGGTTGTTGGTGAGTTTGAGGATGTTGAGGATGAGATTGGGTTTGCTGTTGTTGCTGCTGAGGAGGGTACTGAGCAGCTTGCTGGTGCTGGTGCTGGTGTTGGTGCTGGTGCTGAATTGGTTGGCCTGGGTGTGCTATCGGCTGAGCTTGGTGAATTTGCTGTGGGATTTGTTGGTGATAAACAGGTTGACCCTGTTGCCCAGGATGATACGACTGAGGTCTCTGTTGTTGGACATGTTGTTGCTGCTGCTGCTGCTGTTGGTTGTGAGGAGGATACCCAGCCTGCGGATGCTGCTGCTGAGGAGCAGGTCTATGCGGCAGCGAAATGCTCTGGGCTGGTGCTCCAGCCAGTTTCCCAACTGGTTTCCTAGCCACAGACCTCTGATGCATCAAAGGTTGAGGCGTCGTTTGTACAACATTACTCTGAGGCTGTGGAGACGCCATCTCGACTTACACCAGAAGACACAGGCAAGAACAAGGACAAGAAATGACAAGACGGGAGACGAACGGGAACCCCGCTTGGCAATGCATTCCATTTATTGCTTTTATTCCCCCTGTCCATCACAGGACTTTAACAATCGAGACCTGAAAGAATATTTTGTATCTGGTTGTGCCTCTTCTTTTCTTTCTACCCCTCTATCTGGTATGTGCAAGGGTCCCTCAGCCGCAAATATGCAACCATTCACAACGCTTCCTTGTTAACTTCGTGGCGCGCTATGGGATGCATCTTGCTTTTTAGGGAAAAGCTCGAGGCAGATTTGGGTCGAGGGCGTTTTTAGTTGCCGTTGTTGTCTCCGATGTTGTTGTTTGGTGCGGCACAGTTCCGCTGTGTTTGATCTGGAGCTTAAGGTATAGCTCTGACGCGGATTGCGGATGAGTGTCTGGGAGCAAACATTGCAAAGTGACTGTGACTTTTTGCAAACTTAGTCGTTCAAACTTATCTCTTGCACTCCAGGTACTAGCACGCGCTTCACCACTGACCACTGACTACATTAACGGGCAAGGCAAGAAAGAAGACTCAGGACCTTGACCCTAAGCCATGAAAATGCTTAGGTAGATCTACGGATAGCCTAAGCTTAGGGGACTCTTTACTAAGTTTAGGTATTTTGACACCTTAGATATATCAAGGTACGGTATCTTCTTGCTCCCTGAGGACAAGGTCCTTCGCATCAATGATCTACCAATGGAATCCAACGCATGTGAGAGGCGCGGGGGGCCGAGTATCCCAATCAGATTGAACGAACACTCTCGTCCCTTATCCGCAGCCTGATCTCCATTCCCCGCATTTCAACAACCTTACGATATCGTATGGAAGTCATGTCTGGACTGGAAGGCCTAGGCATCGTTGCAAACGTCATTGCTGTGGTAGACTTGTCTCTCAAAGTCATCTCGTGGTGTTCCAAGTACGCCCAGGACGTCAAAAACTCCAACGACAGCCGCGCTCGGCTTCTGCAGGCAACTATCACCTTGCATTACGAGTCTGGGAAAATCCACAATCTACTCACTGGAAAAAAGAATGGCAGCAGGCTGGAAGCTTCTCAGAAGCTTGCCCAGGTTATGGGAAGCAGCAAGGTGAAGTTACGCGAGCTTGAGGATCTGCTGTCCGACAATGCCAATTGTTCAAGCCTCAAATGGCCGCTGCGGAAGGACAAGGCTGAAGTCGCTATTCGAAACATCGAAAATACGACAAAGACCCTATTGGAAGTTCTTCAGGTTGACACGACGTAAGTATATACAGGCTCTCGCTTGTGCCCTGCATACAATGCTGACTACTGATTACTACGCAGAGGCATCATCCTTGACATCGATGATAGAACAGAGGCTAGCCAGCGAAGGGCTGCAATCGATCAATTGCCATATGTTAGTGATGCAGTTTGGGACTCACATGCCGAGGAGCATAACACCACCTGTTTGGAGAACACCCGTGAGGATATTCTGCGGACGATCATGCATTGGGCCGAAGACGCAACTGATCAGTCGAAAACGGTGTTCTGGCTATACGGCATGGCGGGCACTGGAAAATCCACCATCTCACGCACAATTGCCCGCTCCTTATCCAAGGCTGGGAGGTTAGGCGCGTCCTTCTTCTTCAAACGTGGCGGACTGAAGGAAGATAAAATATCAAAATTCGTCCCAACTATTGCGCGTCAACTTGCAGCGAACCGGCCGGCTCTCGAATCTTATATCTACAAAGCGGCCCTACATGATCCAACTATCGCGAGCAAGGGCGTCAGAGCTCAATTCGAAAGACTCATCCTAGAGCCCCTCTCTCAAAGTTCAATCGAGACTCAGGATAAAAGGCCTGTCACTATTGTCGTCGACGCACTGGATGAGTGCGAATCTGATGCTGATATTCATCTCATAATTAACCTCTTTTCTCGCACAGGAGAAATAACGAAACCACGAAGCAGAATATTTGTAACGAGCCGCCCTGATCTTGCGGTTCGTCTAGGTTTCAACGACGTGCAGGGAGCTTATCAAGACCTGGCCCTTCACGAGATATCCGCTCAAGTAATAGAACAGGACATATCAACATTCTTGCAACACGAAGCGAATCTGATTAAAAGGAGATGGAATTCTTCAATCGCCGAGGGACGTAAATTACCCGTCGACTGGCCTGGAGATGCCTGCATCAAGCTCCTCACAGAACGGGCAGCACCTCTCTTTATCTTCGCCGCAACAGTATGCCGTTTCATAGCAGACCGCAGGCATGGCAGCCCTGACGAGCAGCTACAAAGATTCCTGGAATCTTCGGCTGAAGATACTTCGTCTCGGATGGAACTTACCTACGGGCCAGTCCTCGGTCAGCTGCTTGGTTCGCATTGTTCCAAACGCAAGAAGGAGACGATCATTCACCAAGTCAAGAGAATCGTCGGTACCATAATTAACCTCGCTACCCCTCTATCATCATCAGCAATTTCGAGGCTCGTGAGGATTGACCAGAAAACGATTGACGTCAGGTTAGACTTTCTCCATTCAGTTCTCAGCATCCCTTCCTCCTCAAGTGAACCCATTCGAATGCTTCATTCATCCTTTCGGGACTATATGATGGACCCAGATATTGAAGGCAATCCCTTTCGGATTGATGAGAAAAAGTCTTCAAGAGAGCTAGTCGGAGACTGTTTCCAAGCGATGGAGAGTCTCAAAACCGATGTCTGTCGTCTGGGGATCCCAGGCCAGTGGCGTTCGACACTAAGGCCCGAGGTCATCGACGAACGTCTGCCCCCAGAGGTTCAATACGCATGCATTTACTGGATAGCACACCAGCGGGTTGCAGGAATTGCTTCTGGAGATGCCGCTGCCATACTCAACTTTTTGGAGAAGCATCTGCTTCACTGGATTGAAGTCATGATCCTCCTCGGTGGGGTCTATATGATCACCGGATTGATCAGGAGTCTTAAATCCGTCCTGGAAAGAAAGGTAAGAAAGAGTATATGCGGAGAACTTTCAGATCGCTAAAATCCATTTGTTAGTCTGCTGTTGAACTGAAGTTGATCGATTTCCTCGACGATGCAATCAGATTCGTTGACACAGATACCGAAATGATCAACTTAGCACCCTTACAGCTATATCACTCTGTTTTAGTGTTTACGCCTACCAATAGCATCGTTCGAAAGACCTTCGTCGCTGAAATACCGACATGCTTGAGACGTGTGACAGGCAGAAGAACCGACTGGGATCCGCGACTGCGTTCGTTCGAGAATTCTGCGCCCACATTGTGGCACCCTGGAGACAGACGCTCTACTGTGTTCTCACCTGACTCTGAAATATTATATTCTGTCTCCAACAGAGAATATGCCAGAGCCTGGAGATGTGACACAGGTGAATTTATCGAGGAGTTGGAGACAGATCAAAACTCTTTGATGGCTCTTTCTCCCAATGGAAAATACCTAGCAGTGACCACCTCCGAGCACAAGATAACCTTATTCTCGGATACAATAGCACATATTCTAGAGCTACCACAAGACACACGTCTGGGTGATTTAGCCTTTTCACGAGATTCTGCACTACTATGGGTATGCTCAATCAAGGGGCAAGTGAAAGCCTGGAATGTGGCAACGGGTGATTGCGTGAGAGATCACAAATGCCCATGGGGTGTGGAAATTAACACCAACTCTCCCGAGACCTACAGGTGTCAATTGAAGTTCTCACTGAATCAATTCAACGCTCTGCTTATTTCGGACTATGTCGATGCGCATGTTTGGTTTCCTGAACTTGGCGAAGAAGAAAAGTCCTTTCACATAGCGCTTTCAAACGATGCTATTGACAGCCCCAGTGACTTTTCGCCAGATGGGAAAGTATTGGCTACACCTTCAGCACGAAATTCAGTAATAAAGATCTGGGATATCCCAACAGGCCAGTGTGTATGGGATCTGAAGGAGAAGGATGGTAGTAGCATGATGGACTTCGTCTTTTCGCCAGACTCAGGTCTCCTGGCGACAGTGTATGCCAACGAATCAATATTGGTATGGGATATACAGAGTGGAAAGTGTTCAGCAAAACTGAACGTCGGTCGTCGCCTCTCATTTCCCGGTATTTCATTCTCACCCGACATGAACTTTCTCCTTTTCACAAGTGAGCGAGAAGATGGGCCGCACAGCAACTTAGAAGTGTGGGACTTGAAAGCAGAAAACTGTGTGACAATGATGAGATGCCATGAGGGGGATATATACCATCTTTTATTTTCTCCCAATGGACAGACCTTTGCTTCTGTGCGACGGGGTGGCGGTGAAACAGAGTTATGGGACTGGCCAAGTCTTCTCAAAGAGCCTCTAGAGGACTCTAAAGAAACGACGTCACTCGTTCTATCCCATGATGCATCAACAATAATAGCGTCATATGGCATTCACGAGTTGAGAGCATGGGATGCTGAGACGGGCGAATTGCTCCACGAGATACGCACTAAGGACCAAATTTCCTGTATACGGTCTTTCGAGTTTTCCCTCGATTCTTCGTTTATAGCAACGGACGGATGGGATGAAGCGGCAGTATGGGGTGCGCGAGATGGCAACTGCGTGTGGCAGGTCAGCCAGCGTGACGAAAGGACCCGGGTGCATTTCTCACCAGACTCTCAACGCATAGCAGTAGGTATGCAAAACCACTTGGATAGGGAGGGTCCTTGCGTTCAGGTCTGGAAGCGGACTAATGACACATTTGATCTCGAACATACCTGGAACGAGACCTGGGCTTATGACTTTTCATTTTCTCCGAGTGGATGCCTGTTGTTCGTTAATCACGGAAAAGGGATAAGGGGTTTCGACTGTGACACAGGCTCGCTTTTTCATGAGATATCGTTTGACGGACACGAGATCACCGTGGTTTCGATGGCAATTACCGACGATTCTTCTACCCTTGCTCTTGGACTTCCATCTGAGATCCAAATATGGAACCTTGAGGCAATGACATGTACCAAACAGTGGCGAACTAACTCAGGTTCCAATTTAATACTGTCTTCCACGGGAACGCTTTTGGCTGGCCAGGTTAATAACGACATTCGAATCTGGAATTGGGCGACTGGGGAGATACTTGCTGACATTAAACTTTCTGAAAACGACTGGAAGATCGATGCCTTTTCACCAGATAACTCTGGGATACGCACTAATTATGGAGTTATCCCAACCGTCTCAAGCCAATACCTCACACCAACGTTCAGACTTAGAAAAGACCGTATACAGTGGAAGGGAGACGATTTGATCGAGCTGCCACGTGATTTTCGAGGTATTCGGACTGCCATATCAGCGACAGATTCGGAATTCAATGTTGCATTTGGATATAGCTCGCAAAGAGTTACTATTCTCCAAATCTCTGAGGATGAGGATTTGAGGCGGTTGCTTCCTCTGATCGAAGAGACTTGAGATTATATGGGGACATGTATACAGGGGTGAAGCGTTATAATAGGCATTCTTAGAATTGGCTGAGCAGGCCGTCCTACAAGAAAATACTCATGGTTTCTTAGGACCAAAGCAAAGAGATATCAATCCAAAATGTCGAAGACTGCCTGTTCATATAGAAGTAGTCCCCCACTTCTTACTAGCTCAACCATCATCATGTCGACTCGAATGCCTTCTAACATTTACATGTGAGACCGCGCCTCTCCGAACACATGCCCGGATGACAATTGTCAAAATATTTGTCAAAGTCATCATATATTCCATCCTCGCATTTCGACTCTTCCTTGGCACAGCTAGTGCATTTGAAGTGTCCTGTACCCAATTATCGCTCGCACTCACCAGCATCACACATGTTCTCGCATTGCCAGCCACAGCTAGCGATATGTGCGAGCGTTGCAATCGCCCTTCTTCCGCTTTCCACAGCCGCATTAGAATCGCTACTCTCTATCCTTATCTTTGCCTTGGTGCAACATTTTCATGCAGTAGGTCTTGCATTGGTTCTCAGTGGCAAATAGCTCTTGGCGAAGACAGTCCCTTAATAAGACTGGTTAGCAGACTGGACATATCGGCATCAGAATTGAAGATTCAGGATTGCCTGAACTGCACCGGCTCCGTAGTGTCGAGATCGGGCAGCTTCTTTGCATCATATCTTGGATGAGGCTTGAAGCTCCCGGCAGAAAGATTTGTGGTACAGAGTGCGAGCTCGAGAGCTCTTCCAAGAGTTGAGGTATTTTGGCCTTGTCCCTACCTAGCTCCGCAAAGATATCAACCTTGCTCAGATTCTTGGTAAACAACAACATGTTACTGTTGGTTACCTCAACTCAACATGCTTTTCTTGTCTCCTCCTCTCTTCCTCGCACCTGTCCTGTTCTTCACACCCTATTGGCGCCTCCTGCCTCCATCTTGCATATTGAGCTGCCCCTCTAGCACTAGCAAAGACAGGGTCAATTACTGCTCCCCTTTCATGAACGAATGATACTTCCCCCCCGCTATCGCTTTCTGTCTGCAGGTACCCGTTACCTACGAGCGCACTTCGTAAGGCTTGAAGAAAAGCTGGATGTGTTGCGTTCTCTCCTGTCAGCAAGACTGTGTCGAGGCGGAATCCCTCAGGAACTGTGCCACAGAAACCCTGCAACCTCTCAGTCACGCGAGTCCAGAAGTCGGGTTTGTCCTTCGAGGTGGCTAGACCTAGTTCAAGGTCTACAAACGTCCGGTCACCGTGTCTGGGCTGGAGATCCGTAAATGCAGACCAGGTCCTGATAATATCTCCACGTAAATCGGTCGGAGTGATTCCCACGACTAGGGTTCTCTCCAGGGGAACATTGTCCTGCTCCTCCGCGCATTGCCAGAAGTTCTTGTAGTGTTTACACCAACCCTTCCCATGTCCCGCGAAAACAGCATATGACTCGAGAAGCTGGCTTGGGTATCCGCCAGCAGCGGGCAAAGGAAGTACAACTTTTGGACGGGGCAGACCAGCGGCCACCCATGGTCGAATACGCGCGTATTCAAGCGCGTCCCAGAGGTCTGGCTCTGCCAATCCTTGAATTCGGGAGCGCGACACAGCGACTCTATCCAACGGACTCGTGACTGCGATAGAAGTCACGTCGCGTAGCGAGACAAGCATGGTAGCGATAATGCCGACATCGGGCGTAGCTGGCCTTCCGATCTTTTTGTTAAAAGATCGTCGCAACTTCTCCCATCTTGATAGTGATGGAGGCGGAGGAGAATTGGCTAGACGTTTCATAAGTGCTGCATATTCCGGGGTTGCAGGAATAGTCGCAATGTTTTTAACAGTGCCATTATAGAAGTGTACAGCGGCAGTCCTAACAATTGATCAATTAGTTGAATTATCACAGGCGAGAATGAACAATTAGGATCAGAAGTAAAGGACAGCGTACCCGGAAGTTAACGATAGGCTGAATCCAACCCCAGGCGCATCGTGAACACTCGCGGGTAGACAATCAGCGCAAGTGGGAAAAGGCTCAAAATAGTCACTAGAAGCCTTTGCGCTGCCAATCAGGGCAAAAAGAAGTGCTAAGCGCATGATGGAATCGAAAACAACATGAAGTTTGCATGGAAGGTAAGGGAAGAACTGTAAGTCAGGGTGCTTGTCAAGTTTAAGCGTGTTCAGATGGCATCTCACACAGAAGAGGTCACATGACAAATCGTATCATACATACATACAGCATTCCAGCATGTTACATACATAGAAACTGACCAAGGGGATACAATAAAACTTGCGACCTCTATCCTCCTAAGTGACAAAAAGCCTTAGGTTAACTTAGGTTAACTTAGGTTAACTTAGGTTAACTTAGGTAAACTTCATTAATATCAGCTAGATTTAGAGGGTTTTAGACTAAGTATTTTAGTGTCTTAATTTCTTATACGCTGGAGCCAATCCAAGCATAAAGATAATCTGCCACCTTGCATCATACGGGAGGTGGTAATTGCGCAAGCTAGAGTTGATTGGTTTGCGTTGACAATTAGCAAAACTCGTTTCAAGGACACCACTGCATATTTGCTAACCAGCAAACATTAACACTCAGTCAACCTTAACCAAAAGTTGCGATTCATACTCAAGCTTGTCGCAAATCTGAAGCAGGGAGAAAACACTGCGAGGAGGAGTTTGATTGGAGTGCAGCTTGCTCTGAGAAACATCAAGCAATAGACCGCCTCGTGCCTGATACAGTAAATGATTGCGCAATATTAACAAATACAAACGAGCTTATTGCGTCTTTGCTATGGCATAAATTGCCAAGCGGCATTCGCCAAAGCTGGACACGTATGCTGTTGTACCACAATCAAGCACATTGGGGTATTACAACATGCTTGACCTTCACAAATCGAGGCTCAGAGATGGAATCACACAGAAAACTCTTAAAAACTGAAAATGCCGCAGAAGATCATGGAAAAACAAACATGTATCTGGCTGGCTATAAAAGCTGCTCTTCCTCCCACTCTTCAACTCTCATCCTTCATCATTATCCAACACCAGCAACACCAGCACCAATGTTCTTTCTTATCATATATATCTATTCACTACAAGACTATCTTCTGGCAGGATCTTGAAGATAAAATGACCAGAATGATACTCTGATCGAAAACAACGGGGAGCTTGCCCTTAAAAACGAAGACCTCAAGAAGAACCTGGCGCTTGCTGAGGAGCGTTAGAAATGTTACTTCGACTTCTGGCGCTGCGCAGAGGAAGAGCTCACAAAACAAATTGAGCTGAACGCAGAGCTCAAACGTTAAGGCATCTCCAAGAATCTGGCCATGGAATCGCAGCTCTCAGTGACCATGGCGGATGCCTGAAGTTATCTGCTCTCTCAGCTCATACGGAGCGTTCGAATCGCAAGGTATGAGATTGATATTACTATTAATGAACATCAACTAAACTGAGCAAGACAGAATCTGTATATACACCCAGTATCTCTCCTTCTTCGTAGCGCCCTTACACTAAGGGAAGATATAAATGTAAGTTAACTCTTTTCATTCTCTTGTAATGCGATTGCGTCCAAGTGGGCCTTGTAAGAGAGATGGCTGGGTGTTGCGTGTTTGTCGAGCCAATATCCCAGTGGAAAGAGGCACCATCCACGATGTCGACGGTGATAGCAATAGGCTCACATAGTCTCAGATAAGTTAACTTGTGTCGAAGAGAAAGCGCGGCTCATTCCATTATGCGGAGAGTATACAAGCACGCTATGGACGTCGATCTCGTCCCCGCTATAACACAAGCTACAGTACCACCAGACTATAGACGCCAGCAACGTCGACGGACACATCGTGGTGTACGAGTATAAGCTCGAGGGGATCGACTGGGTACGCTTCCAGTTCTGCATCGCCGACGAAGCCCATCTTGCAAAGCGGGTGGCCGGTGCCGTTGACAACTTGCTCCGCCAGTTCAGATGGGAGTCCCTCCTCTGGGTCACAGGCTCAAGACATACACACACCAAGTCCCGACCACCATTCCACCTCGTTGCTTCTCACCCACATGCCACCAAAGACCACAATCCAACTCAAACATAAAACACATGTTAAGATTGAGGTCACCGTCCACATTCTCCACCTCCTGTCGAGAATGGTTCTGAGTTTGTCACACACCGTCGCCCTAACCGCATTGTGTCAAGCCCTCGGAGAAGCGAGAAAGGTGCGAAACTCCTGTCAGGTCTTCTCTATGCGTATTTGAACCTTCAATGAGGAAGGGATAAGAAGACAGGTTCCAGATGCACTACATCTACAACACCATCAACTATGAGGCGATGGCTGTAGATGCAATTGATAAGCAATGTATCCCACTTGTCTTCTCTCCCTCACCAGCTTTCGAGCAACTGATATGCTGCGGACTTTCACGAGCCGAATGGTGTGTCTCAAGCCGTCTATATATACAGAGGATGTGTTCTCAAGATGGAACTCATTTCCTCATCATAGGATGCTGTCATGGCGACCAAATGAGAACTGGGAAGACAAAGATATCCCTGACCGTATTACTCCATTCACACTGAGTCAGATGTGCGAGGCTAGGCGCCTCTCACCATGGCTCGGATCATGGGAGGGGAACAAGATGGACCATATTACTCCCATAAGATCTATATAAAAGAAATGAGGTAAGTCATGAAGCAATGATTCTCGGAGCTGAAGTCCTAATGTCGGACCATCATCGAAACTAACGTGTAAATTTTATAGACAGTCGTTCCATGAAGCCTATACAAGTTAAACACTCCATCTCCATGGCACATGGAGCGAATCAGCAGCACACGATGCCGTTTCAGGTGGTATTCGCTGCAGACCAGCTGATGGCAACCCAGTTTTGGAACGCATTACTGGTACATATCGCTAAACGAGACGTATCCGTACCCATGGACAAGTTCTCGGGATATGTATACGAAGCTTGTCACTACCCGATCCATGAGCGACTTTGTTTTCCCCTCCATCACGGTGGCCAAGGTTTCGTTTGAGCCATTTGAGACCTTTGGCGGCCGATGTGTGGAGGCCCTCGTCGGCCCCAGTACCGCCCATCGACAACCTAGAGAAATGCCAGTACCGCAAGATTCTGTTTACACTGGCACTTACAAGTCCAGCATGGGGTTTTCCTCGCTGTGCAGAACAACGCGGATGTTGTGCTTTTGATAGACATCGGCAACGGTCTGAAGGAGGGCGATTCTTCGAACTGTGATCGAGAAAGAGAAAGGACGTTTTGTGAAGACAGCGACATAGATCCCATTGAGGATGAATTAACTCCACACAGGAGGATAAGGACTTCTTCCGGGACAACCCGGAAGTTGTTGCCTATGCAGCCTATCTTGTCTCCTGTCCAGATCCGAAGGCTAAACAGCCTACAATCGCCAATGTCGCCCACGCAGAAAATTTCTTGACGTTTGACGCAGCTAAGCTTGGGCGTAAGTTGCGCCTGTTATTCTCTAAATACATCCCCAAGGCCAGAGAGGACGTCGGTTCAGGTAATGTAAAGTCGAAGCATAATCAACTTCGCGCTTGTGTCCTAGAACGACGTAACTTTAACAGTCAGTTCCACTACGAGGGCGAGTCGGACTCGGACAGTAGGGATAAAGTGGAATCAGAAGGTGATAGTGAGGCCAGCGATGACGAGCGGACGTTGTCTGAACTTTCAACCAATGGAGTTCCAATGAAAGGCATAATTTGCTTGTTGATCCGTCATCATATTATTGCCGTCTTACACTATGGAGGTCGCGAGAATGTTGCGATGAAGCCCACGACGCCTTGGACCTCGCCATTTTGTCCTAACTATTGCGCACATAAGCTTGCCAAAGCTTTGGGACTTTCACCGCAGCCACCCAGTATTTAAATCCGCCGTCCCGACCATCTCCCTCAAAGTTATCTCTATACCTTTCTTCATCTTCTCTCACATCACGCAACGATCACGATGGTGAGCCTCATCCTTCCTTGCGCTGGCAGCCAGAGTATCTATATGCTCTACATCCTCTCTTTTATGCTAACTTACTATGGCAGTCTTTCCACACTCGTCACGATCTCTTTCTTGACTCCGATGATGAGGCTGTTGCGCTTATAACCCTAAAGACTCATAGTAATGTGCGTCTTCCCCCTGTCCACTACAGTCTGGATGAGCTTCCTTTTATCCAAGACCGCGCTGACCTTATATCTCTCAAACAGGACCCGTACCCCTTTTCCAGTGTCTTAATATCTTCTAACAAGAACCTGAGAAAGGGGGACCTAGAGGCTTTAGGGGTACCGTACCTCTATGCGGCACGGGCATGATAATGATAATGATGACGCTCTTTGGCCAGGCGAATTGATACCTACCTAACTTACTTACTGTCTATTTATACGGATAAAACCATATTGCGGTATATTATAGTCAATGGAATACCTCCTATGGCGAGCGAGTAAGCATCCGCTGATGCCATGCGCTTTGCGATACCAGCATCGAATTACAGTATTAATAACAAATATTTCGCTCCGGCTCAATCCCGAACGATGTCTCGACCACAAAGCCAAAGTACGACAAGAGAGCCCATCCAACTGCCATTGTTCTACATGCAGTCCCCCCGGACGTCACGGATGGCAATCAGGTTTACGACTATAAGTGGGAGCTGCACTATTGAAGACTTTCTATCTGGAAGTGCCAGATGCCGAAATCTACCGCAGCCTCAAGATTCCCGGTGGACAAAAAGCGCAAGCTGGACAAACAGGAAACTATTCCAAGCCTACAGCATTCTGTTTCCAAATGGTTGATCAGCACCCCCACCCAATGCAGGTTTCTATATCGAATCATGAAAGAAGTTCTCAAGATGTGCTTATGCGATCATCTAAAAGCACAGATTCACAGTAGAGACTTCGCTCTTTTGCTGTTGCCAACTGCGATTCGCAAATATAATCGAGAGACAAGCGGACAGCATTTTATTGGCCGTTCTCTTACCACTGGCTGCATCACATTACGGAACTTGAAAGGTTGAGCGATAGCAACCAAATAGGTTGATACTGACAACCCATATAGGAGCGAAAGACCCTATAGTGTCCAAGCCGTGGCTTTGAGGGTACGCAAGATGCATATAGCCCCGGTGCATTCCATACTCATCAGTTGGCGAAACGACTAGCACAACACCTATTCTAGATATACAGAGAGAGTACCCTACCGTATCATCAAGTCTTCCAGAAAGCCCAAAAAGACAAAGGAGCGAATTGCCCCCACTCCCCATTTTCAGTGTCTCGTGACTCTACATTTATACTTCGCCATCGGCGTACCTCTTGCTCTGGAAGACGGATTGCTGTAACATGAGCAGACTGACGGATATCCTTGACAGTGCGTTCTACACTCTATGATCGATAAAATCCTGAAGATGGCACACGAAGATCAGAATCATCTCGGGACAGAGAGGATAATGAGGGGGTTGTCAGGTCTGTCGATTCCTAATCTAACTACAAGGATTCGAAAAGAGACTCTCGGCATCTTTGATCCCGATGATCCCGACGACAGAGATCGTCAAGGTCTCATCACGACCAGTTCAGGCAAGACCATTTAGCACAGGAGTATTCCAGTCCCGACGGGACTATACTATCAAGACAATGGGTCATATAAACTTCGGCGGTCAGGCAATCAGGGCCCTTGAAGCCAGAAATCATGGTACATCGTATACCTTCGCCTCTAATTCTTCTCCCTTCTCCCTTCTCCATCCTTCAACCTTCATCTCTCATTTGGTTTACTCTTCTTCATCCGCCTTCTGTAAGAACATTTAATCTTGCTTTTCAAGTTCTATCCAGAAATTTATACAACCGCTCTCAGGTATGCTACTCTATTATTATTAAATAACATATCTAACATAGTATAGTGACCATAGGTGATTCCTCACTCGGGACTTATGATATATACCTTTGGCCTGAACATGCTAAGCCGAAATCTTTACTCACTTATAAGGACCCAATTCAATCACCTACTGATATACAAGATTTTATTATAGTCTGAAGCCATAGGCTCTTGGGGAGTGTTACCAAGGTACCCAGTTATTGCACACGATGGCCAAGGACCAGCATTACAAAATGCTCGGCACATCTTTCGGGCAATGCTAAGTATGTGTCCCCTGAATTGGGATCTTGGTCGTACAATAGAGACTGACTAACTGTGGTTAGGTAGATGAGATGAGCGTTCTTCTCGAGCAATGAATATCTGTGCTTTGACCTGGAGCATTCTAGAAAGGCAGTCTAAATCCGACCTGTGGCAGATACAAGCAGAAAAAGTCTCAAGGCTACCAGACCAGAGAGTCTTCCTATTGCTCCGTAGCTTGGAGCTAACTTAGTACTCCCACTACTTCATCTGAGTCTCCATCAAGTGGAATTTTATCAAAACCGGAACTGCCTTCAAGATGGCATGCGTCGAACTTCGAGATGACCCCTTCGAATAGACCTGGATCCTGTCGAGTCGTTCAAACAGAATATAGGTCTTCTTTTACATCATACATACCATATTTATACGACCATCTTGAACATATATTATCTCTCGACACACATCTCCTCTCTATATACGTCTTCCCATATACATCATCTCGACAAAAAGCCCTCGACATCCAACTCTCTAATCACATCTCTCTCATCAAACGTCTCTCATCACACTGCCTTTCACGTTATCTTCTACGAGCGATACTACGAGCGATAGCAGCAAGGTGTAAAACGACCATATCTGCAGAAGTCTTGAGAAGCGGTCCATTTTTTCGGGCTAGACAATTGTACCTATTACGCCTGTCTGATGTAGGGTGTAAGCGGGATGCGTCACACCGGCGAGATACCCCCTTACCTCTGTCCCGTTTGCTACTCAAAGCTCGGGTCGGAGCTGGAGAACCTCGATCCTAACCCCAAGGGCCTGACCAAACCTCTCGGCACACCCACTGCTGATGTTGGTCTATTTGAGAAGTTTCCTGGAGATTTATGAATGATATCCTTCTTCAACTTAATCTCGAATCCTTTCGAAGCTTCCGAAATATCAATGCGAAGGCGCACATGATTACAGAGTGGGTGGTCCCCCTGCAGCCTGCGACAGACACAAATACTCCCATTGCTTCGCTGTTCGAATGTGCAAGCCTGGGAGTGATAAGTGGAATAGATCGGGCTCTACGAGCGTCATTGATGGCAAGGAAATCCTCGCGAAACACTCGTAATATGGCTGTCGACGTGCATCCCGTTTTGGAAGCCCCATCGTGTCGAGTATTGGTGGTGTGCCATTTCGAATGGATCCACGCCACGACATGTTTCAGGCCGTCGATGCAGACATCTGGAGGAGCATCATGCCTTCTTCTGTGATGAATACTCAGGCTCCCGCGTCCGTAACCTGGTATATTTACCGCAAGCCAACCTAGAAGGCGTTGCGCTCTGCAGCCAAGCTAAAACCTCATTAATCATCGGTGACTATACTGAAAGTTCTGTTATATATTACAGCTTAGCCCTGCCCTTCCTATGCCCATGTGTTGCACGACCTCGTCGACCACTATGAGGAATACGAAGATGATAGATACCCACAGTTCTGTAGTAACGGTGCCGACATCGGGAAGTATTTCAAGGCTATGCCTAACGCCTTACCGAATACTAATGCAAGGGAAAAGCGACGTCGAAAGATGGACGCTGCGCAAGGCGGCCAGGTGACACTGGGCGTGGATCATATCAGCCATCTGATTGGAAACCGCCCTGACAGCGGTCTGGCATACATATAGGATCTGTGTCAGGCTGACCCTGATCTAACGCCCCCGAACGAACGCGGGCCTTTTCTGAAGTGGCTCTTGGCAGAGTTGCCAGTCCTGACCTCCTTTTCACACTTCACAATCAATCCAAGAAAGGACAACCTCGCCAGCCCCCATATATCTACAGTATGTTTCCATGCCTCTGACCTGTCCCCCGCCTCGCCGCGCGTGATTTGCCGACATCTATATCGTTATAGTTCTTACCGACAACGATGGCCTCCCAGCATCCCGAAGAGCGTTGGCCCTAGTCAGGCCCCGTCAAGGAAATGCAGGAACTGTTCGCCAAGATGAAGCAATACCCGGCCGTCCGGGAGTTCAGCGACATTATCTTCCCCACCGACAGGCTGGGCGACCTTATCCACAAGAGCAAGCGCGGCGCGCTCGAGGAGTACAAGGTTTAGGTCATGCTACACACCTCCTAGTTACAATCCACACCGAGTAACACTAGGGCCACGAAGCCGATAAACATTGAGTTAGGCTTTTCTTCGAGAAGGAGTAAGGCTTCTACACCTCTGATCTCGTCGAGTACCTGGGCGGCCTAGATCCACACTCGATCTACTATGCAATAAGATCAAGGTAAACAAGAGGAAAGCCTTATTAGTAGTAATTAACACCCCATAGTTACAAATGTAAGTACCGCTAGTAAGAATTTGATCCCGGGCTGGATTAACCCCAACCTGTTGGTTCATCCCGCCCAGGATTAAATTATCACGATAGCCCTTTCATCCCTCATCCCAGCCGGGATGTACGTACAAGCCCTTCACTCATCAACATACACTGGCAGTTAACCTCTTGCTTGAATAGGAGATCACCGATATCAACCTCATGGCCCGTGGGCCTCTGCGGCCCTTGATAAAGGGAGGGACCAAATAAGCTGGGCTTGCATCTGTGCCGTCCTCTGCAGCCCGGATTGGTCTAAGAGCATCACGAAAGTTGTTAAGGGAAAAGACTGAACAGGAAGAGCCAGTGCCGAATACCCAACAACACCATCCGCGGCCAACCCAACGAAGAGCAAGCTGACGCTGGCATCATTATCCACCCAACACCATCAACGGCTCCGGTGCTCACCCTTCCCTAGCAATTCCTCCTCCTCGAGAAATATTTATTAGGGATTTGCTTATACTAGACCATGCACTTGTATGCTATTAAAATACCTCACACTTTATTCCTACTGGAACCTAGGAGCTGCAAGAATTATATAGGTTTACACAGAGATCTTGTTTCCCACCAGGAACACGCCAAAATGTCAACTGCGTGCGACCACTCGACCACATACGTCGACTGCAACAGAGCTTCTTCTTGAACAGAAAGAGTGCTGGTTAGCGAAGAAAAAGCCGAAGTTCATTAAGCGGCTGGGGGGGATCTTAATCGTAGCAAGGAAGCTCACAGCTGGCCCCCGAGGCTCAGCGTCGAGCTGCCTGCCACTCTCTTTAGCTCCAACCCCGACACCTACACACTACTGTCGAGCTTCACTATCCGAAAGATCAGACCTAGGGCAATACGTGATTCACCAGATATCGCTACCACCTAGAAGATGGTGCGAGATACACAATGATGGATAAAATACAGAGAAACAAAACCACAGCTAATCAGGCTATCGCCATCGAGGACGGCAAAGACCATCCTTTCCGGCCTGGAGAGACACACTCGGCAGCTATAACGACCTCATGCGACAGAGTCAAGCCGATCACTCATCGGCTGACCCACAATCATTCTGTGATGTTTCGGCAGCTTAACCACCCAACATTCAAGTCCGCCATTCCACATCTCTCTTCGCACATCTCTTTCCCGAACCTTTCCCTTCAAAAGCTCTTCTACCGATAAGTGGAACTAAACTACAGTTCACTTCACGCGTTTTGTTGATCTGGGAGGGAGCAGAGCCGGAGAACGACTCTCACTATTCTGGGATCAGTCAGCTAAACCTTTGCTCTAGTTGAGGGACGAGATGAAGAGATACGCTATGTATCCCAACGCCGATTGGATGAGCTGACTGGAGATCTCGCGTTCAATGGGAGCGCAACTTCTACAACACTTTCCCGGCCCCCGGTTATGAGAAAGGCTTCTCTTTGAACCTCTCACGGCAGGGTCCCCATTGATGTCAAGCAGGCCGCCACGGGCACCTCTGTCCCCGAAACCTCCAACAGGGAGGGGAGCTTTGGGAAGCTCTGGTTCCTACCGAGCACACTATACCACAAAGCTGGCTACGCGTTGAGCTGGTCGTCCAATTTCTCGCCTAGTGTCGTCTAGGCTACCTACCCATAAGAAGCTGGATATCTGGTACCAGGTGGCAAACAGTCAACTGCCTGGGTGCTGGAGGCCGAACTTCAAAAACCTTTAGGAAGTTACCGTTATATTATAGAGACCAGTGTCAGATCAGAGAATAATGAAAGTTACGCGAGGCCTCATTCATTGTTCAGAGATGGATTGTCCAGACCTCTACAGAGTCTGGCCAACGGAGTTACGACTCAAGATCTGGAAGGCTGCCTGCCTGCCTGCCTGCCTTGCTCAGGTTTCAAGAAAGGCCTGCACTATGTCACGGCGGACGCTGTAAGCACAAGGTTCAAGAATCCTGTCACTGATGACCCAAACCTAGTAGTAGCCCTATGGGGAAGCCATTTTCGAAGAAGGGGACTCCCAAGCCCAATTTCCGGGGCGTCTTCGTTACCCACTGCCAGAAGCTCCGGCACTTTCTCACTGCAAAGAGGGAATTAAAGGATCCTGGTCGGTCCGCATACGTACGCGACAATCCCTCCTACTTCTGGCTCCGCTATCAACACTCGAGCCTTAGCACGCCTCAACGTTGGCGACTCCCCTGTGAGAGGTACGAGTAGGTCAAGGATCTCACCGACAAGTATGGTTTCCCTATCATCATCACTTGCGCAATCTTATCATCTCCAATGGCCAACCATTACACGATTCTATGCCCAGAGCTTCCCTACATCTGAATCTTGCTACTCCATTCATTCTACCCTCGCTTATATAACTACACTACTCGAGATAGTAGGACAACGCCAATGGACGAATTGAAGCGCAACCTCTTAGGCTCAAAATTCGACTCTATATATATCATGAACCAAGTCTCAATCCTAAGGAGGATCCGGAGAATGCAGCTGGAGCCTGTAGTTGAGCTCAGAGGCTAACCTCCAGTTCCATTTCATCGAGAACATGAAATTTCACTACAGCGTTTCGTTTCGGGAGTTGGTTGTAGATTTGAAGACTGTCCACTTTGGATGACCTCAAGCAGACGCAGGCAGAGTTGGATGAATGCACCACTTGCACTACTGCAGATGCCTTCAGGATCGATGTGAACGTACGTATACTACTATTATATACTTGGGGAATTGCTAACCTTAATATTTTCCCCTCTAGCGCTATGAGACACTTAACATTACTATATAAAGAAACACCTTTGATTATCATAGGCCTCGCGGTTGGCAGCTGTCAGGTATATCAACACTTTTGACTCTGATTCAGCCTCTACAGTTAGGGCGTAGGGCTAACTCAGATCCCTCTTTCTTTTTCCTTGTAGAATTCTCTTTCTTTTCTTTTTTCTTTCCTTCGCATCAATTATTGCAGAGACTTCAACCTTTATTTCTCCCCCCCCAAATTAAGATCATGCCTCCTGAGGAGGATCCTTATGAATTTCCAGTCTCCAAGACTGAGATGGAGCATTAAAATGCTCCTTATGGTATGTATATCTTGTTTTATTTATTGAATCTTACCTAATCTTTTCTTTTTTTAGCTGCAATTCTTCCTAGCAAAAGCGGTATTTCTGAGGGAACTGGAAATACTAGCGGGCTCAGGGAGAAGAATAACTCCTCAAAATAGTCAAGAGTCTCTGGCCGAGGATCCTCTGGACTGGTGTCTGATGCAGCTTCAGGGAAAGCGTGAGAACCAGATGAGTTTCGATCATGCCATGCTTTTTGCTAGCTAACCAAAGGAGTACGGCATATCGTCGCCAAAGTCACTCACACTGTTTGCCTACTTCTTTTGTCTCGGAATTGGATTCACCACAAGTCTTCCACTACACGTCCAGCGCCAATAACCCCACGGACTGCTGATGGAGATGAGTCAAGATAGGAATGGCAACAGACATCTTTGCCTGACTTGTATCAACATCGCTCTAGCCATAGCCCAGGCAGATATATAAACTTACCCGGACCCTTAGCAGAAGAGGTTCTCCTCTCTCAAGTGCCAATCGATTTACATGATGCTCGGCGTGTACTCCGCCGCGCCAAACTTCAACACTTGGCCAAATCACTGCTTAAAGCAGAAAATCGCAGCACTCCAAGCAATAGCCGAATAGCTGTATGGGATCTATTCATATAGTTATGTCGAATTTATATACTCAACTTCAAATACAGGCGTAATGTACTGGCGGGCGCTATGTGCGTTCAAAGATTCGATGATTCACTGAATTCTGCAATTCACATTACTTATCGCATCTTGCTGCATTCTTCATCGCTGGCCTCCTCTGGACATCCAAACAAGCGGAAACAGAATTTTGATCACACCGAGGGAACAGGCCTCCCTGGGTCCCCCTCTCAGAGGGGGACGAGGACCCCTGGGATGCTCATAAGCCCTTTCTATATACACAATTCACAACACTGCCGCAAGGACCAGAGAGTGGCGGCGGATATATGGCTTTCCTCTTCGTTGCGGGGGACAACAATTTCACGTTGTTCATTTTCGTGTTCCGACCACACCTTTTCTACTAGAGGAATCGTAATGCCAATCCATTCAACCTTTAATTGGCGCGTGGGAGGAGAAAATACTATATATACAGCCTACTTTTCATTGTTTCGGGGAACGCGTGTTTTGGAACACGTTCAAGGCCCGGCAGCTCAGCAGTGAGGAAGACGTATGGGTGTATGCTATGCATGTAAGAGAGGTACTTGAAGGATAACTGATGTATCCTCGCTAACCCTCGATTCTAGACGACCCCAGCAGCGACAAGCCTATTCTGCTAAAATGGCTGATGTTTGCGCTGCATCATTGGAGTCCGCCCAGTCAACACGGCCGAAATTGACCATCAAGGCGAGGCCCAGATCAGCGTCTGGAAGTCTTGCATCGAGGCAGTCAAAGAGACCTATGTCTGTGTGTGATATACGAGCTCAGCACCCTGACCCTAACCCGAAGCCGCGCTGACCTCATATCTGCCATACCAATGACACAACTGCCTATAAGTCACGATACAATGTGGTTTGATTGGGGAACGCGACTTGTTTATATACACAGCCAAGAGCACCCAAGCAGCGCAGCGTGTGAGCGAGATCTACGGACGGGGACTGAACCTTCAGAGTCTAACCGAACCTCCGTAACGGCCGCTATCAGCGACCAATTCATCATACACCTAGACTTACTAAGTCCTGGTCTTAAGACTGTGCAAGCATTACTCTAGCCTTTCCACTGACGATCACATTTAACCCTGAGAGAGTTCTTAATCGACTAAATACATATATTAAACCACAGGAATTACACAACTGCTCTTCAAGACCAAGGCTGAGCGCCAGCTGGAAGAAGTTACCAGAAGCTCAAGCCCTATTGTGCCCTCTGTCTCAAAGGAGCACATGTCGGAAAGATTGATACACAACATCAAAGATCACGACTTGCCAAACAATGTTCTATCACAAGGGAGAAACTTCTATATATCCACACCGATGACTACCCAACAACAAGTCAGCCTACTCAACATGGCAATGACCTTTTCAATCAACGTTCCCGCTTGCACTGAGGTCGCGCTTCCACTTTTCATATAGGTACTAGCCAGTATAGGACTGGCTTCTGCTTTTACCATCGAGCATACTAGACGCCAGGGAGGTGAAATCTGTACAACTGAAAGTACCTACCTTATGTATTAGCATCGGGACTTGCAACCTACTCCTATCCTGGGTAGCTTTGAGGGAATTACAGTTCTTTAGGCTCAGAGTATTTCTCTGTTTCCTATATATATCACCACGACTCACCACCGAATTCATCAGGAGTTGATGAGGTTGGTGGAAAGCGGTGCGCGATAGGTTGAGTATCGGTCGATCAACCCTCACCAAAGATGAACACTCCAGATGGAGAACACTACGACTACTTGGGAAGAAGAATATGTCTTGGTAGAAAGGCTGCTATCAGCAAGTGGGCCAACACAGCAGAGCACAGGGCCGAGATCCTCCGCACTCATATACTCGCAAGAAATGGTATTTCCCCATATTACACATGACGAATACTTTACGATAGCTTCAGTTTAACATAATTAGCTTAAGTTAAAAGAATAATTAGAACCTTGTTACGCCCAACATGCTTGCCTCGACCAGTGTAAACACAGTTAATCCCACACCAAGAGAGAGTTCCATTGCATTATATCCCATGCAAACAAAGCCACCCATTAATTCCCATCTCTTGCTTTCCGCAATGCCGCTTAAACCAAGTCAATCTCAAGGAGCCATCATGATTGATGATCCCTGACATACTCAATCCATTCTCTCGTATCTCTTACCTTGCTCGAAACTTCATGATTACGCCCAAGCATCTTCTCACTCAACCGACTTGTCTCATCAATCTTATGCAGCGCCTCCTCAAACCTTCCCTGCCTAGCCCAATTCATAGACAAGCCATCACAAACCCGTATTGTATCTATATGCTCTTGACCGTATGTGGCATGGCAGAATTCCAATGCCTTTTTGTAAGCTCGCTCAGCTTCAGCAAGCTTGTCCTGTTCAGTGTATATGGATGCAAGGTGGTTGTAAGCCGGTATCATTTGTAAAGAGAAGCTTCCAAGCGGAGTCTGGTAGTCTTCCACGGCTTGGACAAGAATAGACGCGGCTGCGTCGTATCGTTTCTGTTGGATGTAGACTTCTGCCAAGGCTTGTATGCTGTCGAACACTGCTGCATCGCCACAGCCACGTTCTCGTCCTCGCTTGATTGCTTCCAAAGCCACCTCTTCTGCTTCATCGAAGCGATTTTGATGCTTGTAGCATTCCGAGAGCATGGACATGCACGCCACCTCAAGATTCTCGTTGTCTCTGTCGCTCTCTGCAGCCAGTCTCAGCGCCCGATCGCAGCAATCAATTGACGGCGGATAGTCTCCTATATATGAGAAGCTCACTGCAAGAGAGTACAGACCCCAAATGAACCAGTAGCTGTGCTCGCCAGAGATTTTCTCGGTGAGATCTAAGAGGTGAGTCAAGGGTGCAACAGCCTCCCCTGCTCTACCACAGTGCTGAAGATACCTGGAGTAGCGCCATATTATCGATACCGCAGAGTCTTCTTTGTTGAACATCTCCGCCCAGTGGCACACACGTTGTGCGTGCGCCATATATCTTTCGCAGTCAACCCATAGCCTTGTTCCTTTTTCCATGTCTGTTTCCTCAGGATACAAGCCCAGCATGATGTCGCTCGCAGCACCGGCAAAGTACTTCTCTCCCTTCGTTGGCGTCTTCTTTTCTTGGTCGATAGTATTTGTGGTACTCTTCTTGGGGCTTTGTATCCATTTCTTAAGCCATTTCCTCAGGCGTCGAGACTCTTTGGTTGGTTCCTTCTCCTCTGTTTCCAGCATATCTGTAACGCGAAGGCCGTAGCGAGCAGCATCTTGTACGAGCTTATGCATCTCAAAGTTCTGTTCATCGTCATCATCGACACGACGCTCTACCAGGAACGAGAAGTCCTTCAATCGACGAACTGCCTTTCTCCTTTCACTCTCGAGGGTTCCCTCTACATTTCCATCACATATGTGCTCAGCAGCGGCTTCGACTAGCGGTTGAGAGATATTCTGGTTATCAAAGTAGGCCAGGATATGGAGAATCTCATATGCCATCTCGTTTTCTTGCCTGATGCGACGAATGGAAATACTCCAGGTCTCAAGGATGCTGTTGGAATTTCCATGCGATCTATGTTTGTCGAACTCGGTCTCCTTCAATACGCGCCAGCGCGCCTGCTCTTCTTTCAAGTCTGCGAGGTACTGGCTGATAGAGGTGTCTGTTCTGCGCATGTATGCCCCTGCTTGCGAGATAGCAAGTGGCAGATGCTGTAGCTCATCCATCAGAGAGCAAACGTCTTTGAACTCTTTTTGACTTGTTGATCGAGAGATTGTTGAATCAAGCAAAGCCTTGGACTCTGCGAAAGTCATCTTCGAAACCGGAATGCTTCTTCGGGTGCCCACGAGACTCCCACCGATGGATTCATCGCGACTTGTCCATAGAATAGTGCCATTTGGGCCTTTGGGGATAAAATCTAGAAATTTGCTGGCCCGATTGCTCGCTGTTGGGCCCAGACCAAAAAGTGATAAATCATCGGCATTGTCCAGAACCAAGAGCCACTTTTCCAGGGACTCAATCTTGTGTCGGACATTCTGCAGAAGCTCAGGTCCGCTGCCTTGACCTTCCAAACCCAATACTTTAGCGATTGAGCTATAATCATGGGCAAAAGTAGCCTCGTTGTCAGCATGGACCCAGAATACAGAACAAGGGCTTTTGCGATATCGGTTGTATGCGTATTCCAGAGCGACTTGTGTCTTGCTGTCAATTGGACGTGAGCAATGCGTTTGCGACAACGCTAGGTGGTTTTACTGGGCTTACCCAGAGCCTCCAAGTCCCCATAGTGCTGCACTTCTAAATTCATCTGAATTCATAGGCAAAAGCTCTTCAAGCCGCGATGTGATATCGGGTCGCGAAACAAAATCTTGATTCTTCTCGTAAGGCAGGGCATAGAATGCCTTTGGCTTTGCCTCGGCGCGTTGATTGAAGTTGAAGGTTTGATGAGCATTGCCTGTCGCAGTGATCCCTGTCACGACATTACTGCCATAGACGGGGTCCTGAAATGTAGGGCCATTCATCGCAGTTGATCTGACAGATGTTTTGTTGGAGTCTTGAAGAGGCGATTGGCCTCATGAGAGGGGGCATTGCGGCTGACCAGGCCAAGTCTGGAACCCTGCAAGGCGAACCTGTTGAAGGTGCCTGAGGCACCTACCTTGTATATCAGCCAGACCACCCGGCCCAAGACCTTAGTTAGTAATAGTCAATACATATATATCCCTCTTAATAGGTTATAAGCCCCTTATATATATATCCGCTATATAATTAGAGGGATTTTAGCTATTACTATTAAATTTAAAAAGAAAAAAATACCTTATTATAGAGGTTAAGCCGCTAAAAAACCCCCTATAGGGAAAGAATTAAGTACTTAAAGTGCCTTATATCCTTTAAAAATACTAAAAACTAGTATTATAAAGGCTAATAATACCCTAATTTACTAAAAAATAAAGTTATAATTAATTAGGCCTAATAATTAACCTATAAACATTTATTAATAAGTATATTTTATACCTTAAATTAAACTATTAAAGGTTATATATTAAGTAGTTACTTTATATAAAAAGCTTAAGGCTATATTACCTTAGTATAACTAAAAAATTATAAAAAATATAAAAAATATAAAAAAAGGTAAAATTAAACCCTAACCTTAAAGAAAAAGTAAGGTAAATTAATACTTTAAAAGCCTAGTACTAATTATACTAACCCCTTTATATTTACCTTACTTTATAATAGCCTTAGTTATATAGCTATTTAAGCTAAAAAAGCAAAAATTGCTAATAATACTAAAATTTAAGCTTTTAAAGATCTAACTAATATAAAAATTTATAAAAAAAATAACCTTTTTAATATATTTTTAGTTAAAGTAATTAAATAGTACTATAATAACCTTAATATATTATTAAAGGTAAGATAAGAAAAGTTAAGTAGTAAACATTTCCTAATAAAGGTAGCTACCTTTTTATAATTATTAAATAAAAGGCTACTAAACTAACTTTAAACTATTATACTATTAGCTAAATATATTATATTTTTACTTAAAGTATAGCTATATTATTACAGACTATATCCCTTTAAACTAAGGCTATTTATAATTAGTATATAATATACTAATATAGGTATAAGTAAAGTAATTTATAAAGAACTTTTATAAGGAAATATAAGCTAAAAGGTAGTAATTATAAAAGCTATTTATAAAGTATATTAACCTAAAAAGCCCTAATACTATAAATTTAGTATATTACTACTATTAGTAAATATAAAAGTATAAAATAGTAATAGGGAAAATTATATATAGTATAGGCTTAATTATAAAGCTTAAGGAAGCTAATAACTATAAAGAATAGTTTACCTTTATATAGATTAACTTAAAAGTAATAGGATTAAAGTATTATATTAACCTAAAAGTAATAATTACTACTAAAGTAAATAAGAAAGTAATAGTAAAGTTTAAGTAAAAGAACTTAAATATAAAGATAATTATACTCTAGTTAATTAACTTATTAGTTTTTATAAAGCTTTAAAGATTAAAATAAATAAAAATAATAATAATAAAGGAAATATAAAGATCTATTAAAGCTATAGTATAAAAAGCACTAAAAAAGGATTTTTACTAGCTTATCTTAATATTTATTAAACTAAATAAAAAGAACTTTAAATCCCTTAATAACTATATTAATAAACTTAATAAGACCTAAAAATAGATTATTACTAAAGAGCTAATAATGCTTAAAAGTATATTATTTATAATAGCCTTTAAAGGTATTAAGAAGTCTAACTTAAACTAGTTTAATAACTAGGACTATAATATTAAGAAAAAAAGAGTTATAATAAAAGATAACTTTATAAAGTATTTTAGTAGCTAAGTAAATATAGAAAAGTTATTAAAAACCTTAATAATATCCTTTTTAAAAGGTAATAAGTTAAATAAATAAAATAATAAAAAAAAAAAAAAAAAAAAAAAAAAAAAAAAAAAAAAAAAAAAAAAAAAAAAAAAAAAAAAAAAAAAATAAAAAAAAAAAAAAAAAAAAAAAAAGAAAAAAAAATAAAAAAAAAAAAAAATAAAATAAAAAATATATTATAAAAGATAAATTTTAAAATTATTTTAGTAACTAAGTAAAAAAAAAAAAATTTTTAAAAAAATTAAAAAAAATATTTTTAAAAATAAAAAAATTAAATAAAAAAAATAATAAAAAAAAAAAAAAAAAAAAAGTAAATAATAAAAATAAGCCTAAAGATAATAATAAAAAAGTATAATACTTATTATACCTTAACTCTAACTATAAGGTTAAGGAATACTAAATAACTTATCTTAAATTAAAATTATAATAAATAAGGTAAAAGTAAAGTAAAAGTTCTTAGATTAAGGGAAGCTTTAATATAATATAGGCTAGCTAATTTAAGGTAATATTAATCTTAATAATAATATATAGGAAACTAAATACTACTACTAATAATAATTATAATATCTTTAAGTATAACCTTATTTTAAGTATAAATATACTAAAGGAATTAATAGTACCTAAGCTTTTTAAATACTATAAAAGGAATAAGAAAATAATTATATATCTTTATAAAAGTACCTAACTATAAAAAAGAATTATAAGTATAATAGTAATTAACCTAAGTATAATAAAAAATACTATAATTATAAATACTAGTTATTTAATATATAGCTTTAATAATAAGAAGTAGTTTATATACCTAGTTAGTATTTAAAAAGAAAAGGGAATAGTAACTAGTAATAATAGTATATTCCCTATAAAAGGCTATAAATAAGTTACTATTAATATAAACTATAGGGAATTAAAAATTAAAGCCTTATATAGTCCTAAAGTAGCTATAAATATACTTAGCCTAGGACTACTATATAATAAAAGTATAATCCTTAATAGGAAATTAAATTAACTTATTTCCCTTAAAGGTAATAAGACTATTATAAATATTAAGTAAAAGTAAAATATTACTATACTAAAATACTAAAAACATTAAGTATATTATAACTTTTTTATAATATCTTTAAATATTAAAAAAAAGACTATAAAATATAAATTAATATACTATAGACTTAGTTATATAAGTACAGAAAGAGTCTTATAAGTATATTATAATATAGAAATATAAATTAATATAAGTATAATAAAGGACTTTTACTATAAGACTTACTAATTAGTAAAAATAGATATTATAAAAAGAAAGTTATACTTATATAAAGCATTAAAATTCCTAAAGTATATCTTTTAGAATTTAATTAAGTATAAGCCTAAAGTATATAGAGGTTACTATTATATACTTTATAGTATTAATATATATATAGGATACTATTAGATATTTTTCTTTAAAAAGAAATTAAAGGTAATTTAATATTTCTAAATATAGAAAAAAGGAGTTAAACTATATATAAATAGCCTTAAAGTTTAAACTATAGGCTTTAATAATATTAAAAAGTTTAAGATAGAAAAACTATAGTAATAGCTAGTAAGTAAAGGAGCTATCTATAGATACTTTATACTATATAACTTAAAGTAGAATAGAAAGATTAAATATATAGAATAACTCCTTATAGAATTAGTAAAGGTAATTTATATAAAAATAGGACTTTTAAAATTCCTTTAGTTACTATTTATAAAAGCTAGTATATATATTAATAATAGACTATTAATAAAAGCAGTACTAGACTTTAAATCGCCTTTATAGATAATATATAAGTTAATTAATATACTATACTAGCTATTTTTATATTATATCTATACTTAGGGATATATAGCCTATATATATATTTTACTTAAATAAAAAGTAAAAAGTAAGAAAATAGCTTTAAAAGTAAAGAAAGGAAGGCTTATTAAAATAAAAGGTAACTATAGCTATATCTATAAAATCTAAATACCTAAAAAATAGAAAGTAATATAAGTATATAATATATACTTTTATAAGAAATTCCTAGGAAAAGAAGACTTAACTAAAAATATAAAATATAAAGTAGCCTTTATTAACCCTAAAATTATAAAAAAAAGATATATAATCTAGTATAATACTATAAAGTTTATAGAGAAATTAACCTAGTTAAAGGGATAGTAATAACTTCTAACTAGCTTAAAGTTACTATAATAATATAATAAGGGCTAGAAGTAACCTTTTATTACTCTTATAATAACTAATAATAGCTATTAACCCTTAGCTTAGTACTATAAGGATTAAGGAAATAAAGAAAAAAAAAAGAAATTTATACCCTAAGCCTTAGTACTACTAGTTCTAATGCTCTTAGTAACTCTAATATATTTATAAAAATAACTAACCTTTAAGACTTTTAGAAAAGATATACTAAAAATACTGCTTATAAAGGAGCTATAGTAAATCTAATAAAAAGTTAATAATAGTATAGTAAACTAGTATAAGAAATTAGTAAAGTAATTCTTTTAAATACTAATACTTAACTTTAAAAAGTAATATTAAGAAAATATCTTTATAATTAATAAAGTAAAAATATTATTAAGAATACTAAAAGTATATTTAAAAATACCTTAATTAAGTAAATATATATAGTAACTAATAATAATACTAGTAAGACTAATAATTATAGTAATACTAAAAGTACTTTATACTAAATATATATATAATATTAATAACTTACCTTTATTAATAAATAGAGAACTTTATAGTAGCCCTTAAGACTTTTAATATAAAGTTTATAAATAAGAAAAGAAAGTAGAAATAGTAGTAATATTTAAGGAATAAAATAAATTTAAAGAAAGCTAGAAAAATATATACTTTATAGCACTTACTATTAAATAAATCCTTTAATTAAAAATCCTAAAGATATAAAAAGAAGTAAGGAAGCAGTATAATTATAAAGTACTTTAGTTCTTAGTAAAGTAAAAATAATATAATAGCCTTAATAATAAAAAAACCTAAATACTTATTAACTAAAAGCCCTAGATAAAAGTCCTTAATAGTAAATAAGTATATAATATTAAAAGCCTTAAAAAAGAAAATTAGTATATAAAAGCTTAATAAATTATCTAAAGAAACTAAAAAAAAAAAGACTATAATACTATTAAGCTATATATAGTAGTTATATATATTATATTAGTATACCTATTCCTTATAATTATAGTAATTCTTAGTTATTATATTAGATAATATAATATAGTTACTGCTTTCTTAAACTTAAAAGTTAAAAATAAAATATATATTATTTAACCTTATAGCTTTAAATAAGGAAAAAATAAGATTTATAAGCTAAAAAAAGCCTTATATAAACTTATAAAGTTATTACTATAGTAATTTAAAAAAGTAATAAAAGACCTTTAATTTATTAGCTTTTTTTACCTTAACTTTAAAACCTATATTTTTTATAAAAATAATAGTATTTTTCTTATTTTTTATATTAATAATATAGAAATAGTTACTTTAATAAGGGAAAAAGTTAATATAGTTATAAATAAAATTATTAAATTATTTAAAATTAAAAGACTTAAAGAAATAAAGAAATTCCTAGGCCTTTAAATAGTTAAAGACTAAAAGAAGTACTATATTTATATTTACTAAAAAAAGTATATTAATAAAATACTAGAAAGATTTAGTAATAAACTAGCTAATATAGTTAGAATACTATAGCTATTAAAAGTTAAGATACTAATAAACTAGAAAAACTAAAAAGCTATAATAAAAGTTAAAAAATAGCTAAGAAAAATAAAAAGCTTAAACTACTTATTAATAGGCATAAGGCTTAATATAATATTTATAATATAAAAACTCTATAAAAAAAACTTTAATCTAATAATAATATATCTTAAGATACTTAAATACTTATTTAAATATATATTTAAAATAAAAAAACTTACCTTAATACTAAGCAGTAAATATAAAATAATAAATTTAAAGTTAAAAGTATATATAAATATATCCTTTATTAATAATAAGTTAATAAAATACTTTATAGTAAAGTATATTATATTTATTAGTAATAAACCTATATTTTAAAAAAGTAAAAAATAAATACTTATAATAACTTTAATAATAAAAGCTAAGTTTATAAACCTTACTTTAATAAATTATATATTACTTTAGTTTTTTAATATACTAAAAAAAGTTAAATTAATATAATAAATACTATTACTTTTATTTATAGACTTAAATAATATAAGGTAAAATATCCTAAATAAAAATAAGTAAGTATATATATAATATATTAATTTATAATATAAATAGATTATTTAAAAAATAAAAATAAGATATTTTAATATATAGTATATTAATATAAGTAAAATAGTAATAAATAGATTAATAAAGGTATTAATATATTAATTTTATAATTAATTTATATAATAACTTAATTTATAAGTATTACTAATATAAAAAATACTAAAAAAAATAAAAGGAAAGGTAATTATTACTATATAAATAGCTTTACTTATAATACTATTATAGCCTAGCTAAGGGGTAATATTAAAGGTACCTAAAGCACTTACCTTATATATTAGCCGGACTACCTGGCCCGAGACCTTAGTTAGTAACAGTCAATATATACACATCCCTCTTAACAGAACCAGGCTATCGATCGAGGCAGTCACCACGTAAGGCCTCTCGGTCAGCAATCCTTCAGCTGGGTTAGAGAACCATCATCTTCAATTTTCGCGCAAGTTGGCAATTCTAGGAACTCATGTTCGCTCCACCCAAAAGCCGTGATGACTTCCGTGTCGGTATTGTCTGTGCCCTGGCTGTTGAGTATAATGCCGTGAGCCATGTTGTCGAAGAGTTTTGGGAAGAAACCAAGCTGGGGAGGTCAGTTGGTGACCCAAATACCTACTCAATTGGGCGCATGGGGGGAGTCAATGTTGTTCTTGTCCTTCTATCGGGTATGGGAAAGGTCAACGCTGCAAGTGCGACAGCAAGTTTCCGCGCCAGTTATCCCAACCTCGAACTGGTTTTGGTGACCGGGGTTTGCGGCGGTGTGCCTGTATCTCCCTCAGGCGAGGAGATTCTTCTCGGCGATGTTGTTATCAGCAAGGCGGTCGTCCAGCGTGATTTCGGTCGACACTATCCCGATAAGCTTGAGATTAAGGACACTCTCGATGATCGCTTAGGAAGACCGACGAAAAACATTCGCAACTTTGTCGCTCGGTTTGAGACCGACAGAGCCCGGGAAAAGCTCGAAGATAAGGCGACAGTGCATTTGGAGGAACTTCAATTGCGCGCCGGAGGACAACGTCGAGCTGCGAATTATCACTTTCCTGGGGCAGATAAGGATTGTCTGTTTCCTCGCTCATATCTTCACAAGCATCATTCAGACTGCAATGTCTGTATGAGTGGCTCTGGAGTATGTGAGGCCAGTCGCAACGCCTCATGTCTCGAACTAGGCTGCGACAAGAGACAGATCCTAGTCCGAGATCGACTTGACCAAAAGTCGAAGTGGCAACAAAGCGGGCGCGAGAAAGATGCCCAAGCCCCGTACGTTTTCGTCGGACACATCGGTTCAGGAGATACGGTTCTCAAATCAGCCGAAGAACGCGATAGACTTGCGAAAGCCCACGGTCTCATCGCGTTCGAGATGGAAGGTGCTGGTGTATGGGAGGAAATCCCTTGCATCGTTGTCAAAGGGATCTGTGACTATTGTGATAGCCACAAGAATAAGAAATGGCAAAACTTTGCAGCGGCAACAGCTGCAGCCGTGTCAAAGGTGCTCATTGAAGAGTATCCCATCACAAAGCCTCGCACGCGAGATGAGAGTGAGCGGATGGGATGCGGCGGGCCAGTTTTTCATGGAAGCGTATCCGACAGTAACATCTTGACTGGAATACATTCAAATGGCGGGACTCAAGTGTTCAATTTTGCGTGAGTCGGGATAATGAGGTGGAAAGAAGCGACAAGCCAACAAAGAAAGAGGTGGACGGCACGGTATGAATGGTTGTTGGTTGTTGGTTGTTGGTTATTGGTGCAACCACGTGATGTCACAACGAGGGAGACTCAAGATGTAAGAATGAGTAGCATTGCTAAACGCGTCATATGATTCATAACTATTTATATATAAGTGTCATTTATGACACAACTACACCTTTTCATATTCTGTATCTGTTTCATTTAAGCATCCTGCTTTCGCTGGTGCTCGAGCTCAATGCCAGTGGCGTGGCTCTCCTCAGCATATCGGTGCTTCTCATCACGAGCCTGGTCAAGCTCCTCGGCGTTCTCGTTACCGTGAAGACCGATCTTATACCAGGGAAGCGCGAAGAGCTCGTCCATGTTCTCAAGGCTTCGTCCACTAGTCTCGGGAACGGAGAACCAGACCCAGACACCACCGACGAAGGTGACAGCGGCAAAGCACCAGAAGGTTCCCTTGGGGGAGATACCACCCTCAGCAACAGACAGAAGCATGTTAGGCACAGCGCGGGAGTTTCCGTACTGGTTGGCAAAGTGGAGAGTCATAGCCCAAGATGTAGCGAGGGCACGGATGCGCAGAGGGAACAGTTCGGCGGTCAGGAGGTACTGCATGGAGTTCCAGCCGAGAGCCCAGCCGAAACCAGAGACGTAGATCATGGCGATGGCGCCGCGAGAAGCACCCTTGTCGCTCTCGGGGAGAACAAAGTCCTCGACGACACCGAGCTGGGGGATCTTGGTGAGGAAAGCAGCAACGTAGATCATAGCAATGGTCTGGAGAGTGATACCGATGAGAAGAGCGCGCTTTCGGCCGATGACATCAACGAGGAAGAGAGCGCAGATAACAGCGGCGATGAGCTTGACGATACCAAAGACAGCGGTGACGAGAAGACCCTCCTGCTTTCCGACAATTCCCATGATCTTGAACAGATCGGGAGCATAGAGGGTGATGGAACCAGCGCCGGACCACTGAGAGAGGAACTGAACCATAGAGGACATGTAGAGACGGTACAGGTTGCTGGGAACGAGGATCAACTCCTTGATCTTGCCAAGGAAGCCAACACCCTTGGTAGCCTCGAGCTCATGATCAAGAGCAGCCTGGATCTCAGTGATCTGGTGAACAATGTACTCTCCGTCAGCGGGCTGCTGTCGGAGACGGCCAAGCACACGGGCGGCTTCATCGGGACGGCCTTCCTTGACGAGATATCGGGGGGACTCGGATTGGAAAAAGCTGAGGATGAAGATGATGCCGGACATCATGATGTGAAGACTGGTGGGGACGAGCCATTGGTTGTGAGAGTCGTCGGGGAGGTTGAGATGGCAGCCGTAGTTTGTGAAGTAAGCGAGAACGATACCGATGTAGACAGCGCCCTGAACTGTTAGATGATGTATATGTGAAAGGTAATGGAAGTAGACTTACAGTGAACATGCAAGAGCAGAGACCTCGGACAGCAGCCGGGGCAATCTCAGCAATATAGACAGGTCCAACGACAGGAGTCTGACCGACACCAAGACCACAGATGAAGCGACCAGCATAGATAGCACCAAGGTTTCCGTTGACACCACCGATCATGAAGATAACAATACCAAGAGCCCAAAGGGTGCAAAGAACACGAGTGGCCCAGATACGACCAATACGATCACAGATCAAGAAAGCACTACACCAGTCAGCGCCCAAATTCCCCATCATCAGCGGAGAGGATGACTTACATCAGAGCACCGCCGACAGAACCGATTTGAACCATAGCAGAGACATTGGCCTTGATATTGGCCTGCTGCACGGAAGTGTAAGAATCATAGTGAATAGTCTCCTGGAAATCCTTGCTGTTGAACGAGCCAGAAATGAGACCCTCGTCGATACCTCGCGCCGCACCGAGCAGAGCAAACGACACAACGGCAAACCAAAGACGCCAGTTGAAAGCGCCCTCTGGTTCGCCCAGGTCCTTCAGCTTGAAGATGTTGACGGGTTTCTTTACGCCTCCAGCCATGATGGAAATTGCCCTTGGTAAGAGATATAAGGGTAAAAGAGGAAGAAGAAGAAAGATGGACAGAAAGTGCCTAAGTTAGAAAAAAAGGAGAGACAAGAGGAATCTGGGGATCCTTTTATACAAATTGCAAGAATAGTTTCCCCACGAGATTTGCAGGTTTGATCTGGTTCACCCCGCTCTTCTCTCCGGACTTCGTTACACCGAACCCAACACTAAAAACTTGACTTTCCCCATCCCTCAAATAAACAAACATACTGATGATCACTAACCGTCCTCGAAGATGTCATCCAATAGCGGAGTCCCCATCGTTTGGGGCACTAGAACGTTACAGCGGCCGTGGAGAAACCTCTCACAGGGAAAAAGAAAAGGTGGAGGGTTGTTAGCCATGACGCTAGCAACCATCTTTTGTTCGCCGAGTCCCCTCTCGCCCCCCCCTACACGTTCAGAAAAGGGAAAGTCTGACATCAATTATCACGGCAATGGCTTTTGTTACTAACACAACTATGGACGTAGGTACCTATTGTAGGGCGTGGGATGCCCAGCCGCTACACGTTTTTCGCCAAGGGCCAAGACTCTGCCAATGCAAATCGTCCCGGCTGGGCAATCAACTTCAATTGGAGGCGGGAATAGCAGAGAGGTCTTGTTCCCCAATACCAAGAGATAGATATTCTTTCAACTACAGTGACAGTGACAGTTCGTCAAAATAACTGCCGTTGCATTCGAAGCTCTTAGCGACATTGCTTAAAGAATGGGCCAGGTCCAGAATCTCTCCGCAATCATGCCATGCCATGCCCACAGACAAAAGCAGAGACGATCACTCCGCATTCCCCCGCAGGTTTTTTGCTGGCATCTCACTGTGAGATCTTCAGAATAAGCATACAAACAAAGTGTAAAGTTTAGCTTAAAGCAAATAAAGCTAGAGCCCGGGGGCCCCCCTGACCTGACCCAGGGATTATCCAGGCCGTTTGGGTTGGTTGTCTTTAGTAAAAGATTCGGACCGGTTCTTTTTCTACGACCGATGGACTCCACTAACAAGGAGCATATTCCTCTATTCAGACTCGTTCGTGTGGGTTTGGTCGATTAATTGGTCAAGTAAGGATGACATTCACTGCATTCTAGATGGCCCGAGTGATACCCACTACCTCCAGGCTGCCAGATAAACTCCCTGTATACCCCAGGAGCCCCGTCTAATACGGTGAGCAAGACCCCAGAACTTGTCCTCGCTTGCAATGTCAACTCGTCTCGTCTTTCGCTTCGCCCTCCCCAATATGGTTATGCGGAGGCGATATGGACCTCAACTGCTCCATAAGGATTTGGAGCTGCTGATGATAAAGAATTTGCGTGATGCGGAGATGGCATGATGCCAAGGTGAATAATTGGGGAATGAATTCTTTTCTCTTCATGGGTGTTGTTCTCACGTCCAGTATCGACCCCAGATCTTGTACTCATCCTGCGAACCACGAAACTGGAACTGCACTTCCGTAATGTCTTGGAAACCCTCCTTCAATTGTGGCGGTTTAAACCGACTCGCGAAACCTGTAAATGCCATCTTGGGTAAGATCTGTCTTGACTCAGGATTCAACATCGTGTTTAGCGCCCGCACAGCATTGTTGTGTTCGCAGACTTGGAGAGGAGTCTTGAACCACACGCAACGGATAGAGATGCCGAATTTCTTGGCAAGCTCTACCCAAATAGTCCTGGTCTCTGGATCGGCATTGGTATTATCTGCAAAGGGACCGGGTTAGCGCGCCTTTGAGTGAGGGGGTGGTGTGGGAATGGGGTAGTCCTGGGGTAGCAGAATTTGGAGAAAAACGCACCTATGGCAATGGATTTACCCGATTGGAGATGCTCCCTCGCGGCCTGCACGCACTTGTCGCGTGTCTTGAGCTGGTCCTGGTTGATGCGCTCGTACCCCAGAGGCTTGAGGGATTTCCAGTAAAACGTGGATTTGCCAGACCCGGGTGGCCCACAGAATAAGATGATGTCCTTGTCGTTAGTCCTGTCAAAGGTCACCACGGAGTTCCCCGATTCAGCATCGTCGACGAAGGGATGCTCGGACAAGTCGAATTCACGAGCGAAACTCCGAGGCTTCTGCCCGAGAAAGAACTCCTCCGGCGTCTGATACCGTATTCCGACGTTGTGGGCGAAGTTTCTGTCCGAACAGCTAAAGTCTTTAGCTGCGGCCGCAACGCCGTCTGGGCCTTTCCCCAACGTTGCGGTCCGACCCCCTGCATCCCCGACGAATACGCTATTCCCCAGATCGATCTCGGATTCCGAGATGTCGTAGTCGTCGCAGAGCTCCTTCCACATGCCTGTTCTCGGTTTTCGATATATATCGTGCTCGGTCGCCGCGTAGACGCATGTCGGAAGGTTCAAACTATTGAGGACGGCGCTGCATTTCTGTTTAAATTCGGAAACTCGTTTCTGCGCAGTGGCTTTTGGTGCTTTGGACTTGGGGTCGAAGTGTAGCGTCAACCCGGCCTGGTTCGACAAGATGACGACTCGATATCCATCTTGATACAGCTCTCGAAGTTTCCCGGGGACCGAGTTGTCCCACCATTTCCAGTCTGTCCCACTGCTTGCATGTTTCTTGCCCGAGGCTGTGGAGATGAGTGTCGAGTCTAGATCAAAAGCCGCTATCTTCCTCCTCTTTATTGTTCTATCTTCCTTGACTCCATCGAATCGGCCGACCAGGAGAGTCGCAGGGGTATCGTCGTTAGGACTTCGCTCCGACCAGACAGTAGGGTCCTTGGGTTTCTGCGATGCTGGAGTAAAGAAGTTTGCTACAGCTGTCTCTAGGTAGGCCATGTTAGCTAGTCGTCCAGCGATTACATGCTGCGGTATGGAAATAACGCTGCTTTTGGGATTGCGCACTCACTGGTTGTACCGCTCTGAAGTTTGCGCTTGAGCGGCGGCGGAGAAACAGGAGCATCAGAGGCTTTGCGCTTGGGTATGTCGCTTGAAGGCATTTTTGTGCTGGCCAAAGCGGTTGCATCTGGTCGTGTTGTGAGATGTCGTTGTGTTGTTGAGGGACGTTGAAATGCCGAGGCGTTAGTCTAGTTCAGCAGCCAACCACGCAAGCCACGCCAAGCCAGCTAAATGCAAGCACTTAACCTACAGTCTTGCAGTTGACACGGAAAATCAGAACAAATACTCGCAATTCTGGACAAACAACATCAAAAACATATATAATAGATTTATTTCACTATGGCTTTCATAAATCTGAAAGTTCAGCACTCATCAATTGTTTGGTGATGCATCATATCTTATCATAAACAAAAGTTGGACCCTGAATTCAAACGCGCAATTAGCTTCGATTTTGTACTGGCGCGTGAACAGTCGCGAAGTCACGTGCCCTTGAGCAAAGTCGAGCTTGAGCTTCAAGCTCTGGTGGGGTATCTTGGATGCAATGTTCATCAACAGTCAAAGTCCGAGTCACAGTCACAGTTCGTCTGAACACATCACATGGCATCATCTCAGTAACATACTAGCCTTAGCATAATACCCGGGACAGACTATAGAGCGAACATTTGAGCCTGAAGAACCAACTGGCGTCAACTGACAAGTAGTCAAAGTCATACCCCCTCACCCGCTTCATGCGCCAACTTCTCTCAAGCATCAACCTCTAGCCACGATCATCGTCGCAATACCAACATAAACTAAGAAGACAACACAAAAGTCATCCCCAATACAACTGGCGACAAAAGGGTTTCTTCACTCCCGCCAAAATGCACGAGATCTTCCTCACAGCCCTCATCGAGGACAAAGACTTCACCTCGGCATGCGCAGTCCTCGGCGGTCTCACAAACATGGACCCATGGGAGTCAATTCAGCGCGTCCTCTACTTCCAAGGTCCCCCGCGCCCCATGGGTATCTCCAATCAGAGCTCTATAGAGAAGCCCATACGGAACAATACCGGATTCCTTTGGAAAGAGCTTCATCAAAACTTGACCCGACAGTCTTTCATATTGCAAACGCGATATGATGTACTCAAAGATCGTGACATGGGAGCCAATGCGCCGCCGATGGACTTGGATGCGACGCAGGGTATCTTGAGATGGACGGATTTTCCTGATCCGCCGCGTGGACAGCCTTTGCTTACACAGCGGAAGAAGGTTGAGCTTTGGGATCAGAAGAAATTGCCTTCAATCATGCGCGACAACAACCACATGTGAGTTCTCTCACACGCTTGGCTCAATTGTTACTGACACAGCCCAGATTTAAGACGGAAACAATCGAAGAAGTCTACCGCTTCTACAGAGATGACATCGAGTTCTGTCTAACACGCTACTACTTCCTCCAACCTCTAGAACACTACACGCCCATGGAAACAAAACTCCAAGCAACCATCCCAATGGGCAGTCTACCACCTTGGCAATCCCTCACACCCGTCGATCAGCAGAAGCGATGGTTCCTCCAAGTCAAGGCACATGTCGTCCAGGATAACAAACCGGACGAGATTCGCAAGGCCCAGGATCAACTGCTAGCTGTGCGTAGAGAGCTCGATGGGGTTTTCGAGTTCCGGGGCATTGACCGCAAGGTTCACGATACCAGGGTTATGCAGCAGATGCAGGGGGTTCAGCAGTTGCCGCAGAAGGTTACTGTTGGGAAGTAGAATGTCCATAAGCAGAAGAGGCCGCGTGTGTGGTATTGAGGACTGCCCACTTCCCGCATGTTGATGGGGCACAGACTGCATTTGGGGTAGAGACAGTGGGCACATAGCATACAACAAGGCTGCACTCAATTAATAGATGATACCCGGTATGGTAGACGGCATGGTCGCCTAATTATCACTACCTTCTGCACATCAAACCGTTCAGCTTGCTACGGTTTCTTGCTCTGATTCCATCAACTCATCATGTCATAATCATCTCATGCTCTCACTCAGTTCAATTTTGTAATCCCTCACATAGGTACGCTTCATTTGTTCTTCCATGCCTGATCCGCATCTACACAAGTTAGCACAATATCTCAACGACTCCAACCATACTCACCCTCATGAACAACCGGACTAGGAATATCCTTCCTAGCCTCCTTCTTCACTCTCCAATCCGTCCCAAACTTCCTATCCCTCTCCCCGACATGCTTCTCAAAGTCAAACTGTCCATCCGCCGTAAAACTCGTCATGAGCTTCGGCTCCCCCAACGGGAGCGTATCACCGCGGTCCGTCTGCCACAAATGATACACCTTCCCATATAACTGCACAACTTGGTCCATCTCGTAGTTTTCAGCTACTTGCCATGCACGCTCGGGCACCGCGCGGTTCGGCATTATGAGCATTCCGGATTTCACTTCGTAGACGTGCGAGTGCCAGAGCTTGCGCTCTTCTTTATCGAGGGTTTCGTAGAGTTTAGGGGTTATCATGTACTCGATGCCGATGAGGCGCGCGTGGGGCTCATCGGAGTCGTAGAGAAGACATTGGCGGACGTCCTCGTCTGCTGGGGTTAGTGAGTGAGTCGAGGGGATGGTGAGGGACGTACTTAGATGAGCGCAGTAATGGTTCGTTTCAACGAAGCGAGAGGGATCATCGGCGTATGCATGGAAAGCGTTGAGATGAGCGCAGATATGCTTCACCGGTCGAAACTCCTACCATCGAATGAGCTGAAACTCGTCAACTCTCTTCAGAGGCAACTTACCTGCGTCACAGCAGCACCAGCAGTGAGGACCTGATTCTTGGCCGAAAGAGGCTTTCCCATGCCCTCATTAGTAACAGGAATTTCGTTTTCCTCAGCCATCTCGAAGGTCGTCAAGTCAAGATTTTGCGATCGCAAGATCTGAGTGTGATGGTTAACGGCTGGCACCTCGTAATATAGTCCGATCGAGATTACGTCATAGACTGGTGCAGGTTTGTTTCACAAAAGATTCTTAATTGGGAGCTCTTGTGCTACGTAAATATGAGATCCTTGGAGGTTCATTGTGATTTATTGGCGTCAGTATGACGACCGTTGTCTCGGCGCCGATGGTCCACTTTCTCGGTCGGAGATTGCGGGGACTGGTCCGGCGACCGGAGCCTACCCTGAAATATGATCGCGATGTCTTTTTCTTTCTCTTTAGAATTAATGCAGCAGTATTAATTCTTACTTATAAGATTACTAGAGCCTTCTGTTCCTGTTAGAATGAGACTCACATCATAAGAAGACGACCGTTTGTCGCCATCTTAACATCTCACTCAAGTCACCGAAAGGGGGACAAGACCATCAATCTTAGAAGTGAATTTCCGATCTAGTCTAAAAAGCTGACTATGGGAGGTATCTATTCTACTATCACAAGAAGTCTGCCCGTAGCAAGAATATCTCAATAGCAACAATCCTCAGCCAGTCATCCAAACAATCTGTCGCACTTGGTCCAAAGTATTCCGTGATACTCAGTGTCCAATGTACATCACAAACTCCAAACTGCAAGACACAAGATCTAGTTACTCACAAGTTTACTTCTTGGGAGCGAATCGTCGCTTGCGCTCCTCGAGCGCCTCTTCCTCCTTTTCGCGACGAGTGTCCTCATCAGTCCAGGGGCGGGCCTGCATGATGTAAAAATCGTTGACCGCGACTTCACGATCACGCTCATCCGGAATAGACAGAATCTCTTCCCAGGTAGCCCGTAAAATTTCTGCCATAGAAGCTTCAACATTAGCACCCTGTGCAACGAAACCTTCAACACCAACTTCTTCGTAGGGAACCAGGCCATAGTTGGTAGGGTCATAAGTGAACTCAGTTGCCTCATAAGTAGTCGTGCCAATAGGGGTAGGGCTAAGTGCGGACCCAGTCACCCTAGCGTTGGCCATGCGAGCACCAGTTGGGCTCGGGGTGAACTCCGTTGCCTCAGGGTTGAAAGTGATCGTCGACCGACGACGATGAGGGGGGGTTGGAGTGGGAATCTCCTTGGGAGAAAGACTGAGCATCTCGCCCAGGGATCCGATTCGCTGAGGGTGATAGACAGCAACAGCCTGTGAATCATGAGGAGAAGAAGGCTGGGGGGAGTTGGGGTTGTTGGGCTCAGGATGGTAAGCGACCATAGGTTGGTTGGGTTGAGGACTAAGAGCTTGGCCATGAGGCTCGTCAGACTCAGGATGGTAGTAGACCATAGGCTGAGCTGGGGGTGGACCAATAGGCTCGGGAAAACCAGGCACAATAGGCGTGGGATGATAGGGGATGATGGGCTGAACAAAGCCAGCGCTTGGGGGATTCATCGCATGATGAGGTGCCATGCGAAGTCGAGTCTGGAGGTCAATGGGCTGTAGATGCTCAGGGCCGACTGACTGAAAGGGGAATGAGTTGTTACCCTGGTACAGAGAGCTGTAACCCTGAAATGGTGAAGATGTAGGGTCAGATGGAGCTGTAGGGGTGCTAACATCACGAAGATGCAGCATAGGACGCTGAGCAGCGTTGGGAGAAGTGATAAGCCCTGACTCGACATCATCCTCAGTGGTCTCACCGGGGAACTCGCTATCGTCATCGAGAATACCAGCTGGGAGGTAATACACACTAGTCTCAGTGTCATCGTCTTCCTCGGGTTCAACAGGATCAGCAGGATCGACAGGACACATGAATCCGCCAAGAAGGCGGACATGTCCAGGAGGGGCATCATCATGAGGGCGAGCAGCTGAGGGCTGAAGACCCAGGGGAAGGTTGGCGAAAAAGGGATCTATGTTGTTGTATCCAGGCTGGGAAGAGGTGAGTGCTGGGGCAGTGACTGTCTGGCTCTCGACAGGGTTAGTCGTGGGAAGACTAGTCTCGGGGAGAATGTTGTTGGTGGGAACGAGGTTGTCACCCTCGAGGGTAGAAGGATGGTCAGACATGGTGAAGGCAGTCAAGAGACTATCCGGGTTGTTGGCTGTTTCGTCTTTGAGTATGATAGGGTTGTCGATGAGGTTGGGAGTAGTGTTTGTTAATCGTTGTCAAGATGGAAGAAGGATGAAGGGATGATGAGAGGAGGTGAGATTTGCTCAGAAGCTTGTGAGGAAGAAAGAGAAGAGGATTGGGATGAGGAACTGGACTTGAGATTATAAAGGATGGATTTGTTATTCACTGGCAGCGCTCAAGATGTTCGACTACCACTGCGAAAAGAGACTTCGCAGCTGTAAAGGGGGAATGCATCACATTGAAGCCGTTGCCAGTGCTCGCTCTCCTTTCCGTTCAGGCGGAAGCCTAGCTGCCTCAACTCTCCATGCCAGTGGCACTCATATCGGTTTCCATTCATTGGGCCTCTCAAGCAGGAAGAACTTACTGTTTGTTAATAGTCATCGAACACGATCGTTGTGTTGCTTACAGTGGCGGGTCATCAAGGTCAGTCAAACGAATCGTCCAGATCGTAGACGAACATGGAAAGGAATCCAGGTGAAACCCATTAGTATCCAATATGTTGATAGAAATGTTATTCTCATTGAGATAAATAAAAGATTGATGGCCTAAAACTTAACATCGTCAAGTTGATCCAGGTCCTGGGACGATTGACCACGTCTCCCCCGTAAACACCAATGATCCATCTTGTCTCAATCTCTCCGGATCAAGATAAATCTTCACCTCCACATTCGTCTTATCAACATTCGACACTCTCGCTATCAAATAAATCGTAGGCGACGTCGCCGGCGAAAGCATCGTATTGGAATTCTCCTGCATCTGCACACCCTATCAGTTCTAAATCCCAAACAGAAAAGCTGTGAACACTTACCCGTTGATACTGCCGCTTACTCATGAAAAACGGTGTTCGGCTATGTCCAGTTGTGGACTTGACCTCAATCAAGAACAATGGCTTTTTGTTCTGCCACGCTGTCTTGTCGAGATACCCTTTATCCGCCAGGTGATTCGTCAATACCCGCTTTCGATCATAGTATACAATGTCGGCTGTTTCTTGGGCGGTCCAGGGGAGCATGTCTGAGTAGTCGGGATGGATGGTGATGAATTTTCGCATTTGGCTTTGCCAATTGTCGCGACTGAAGCGAGGTAGTGGGGGATCCATGTTGCGAAGAAGTTCAAAGACCTGTGATCTTGTAAGTACCGTTTGTCAGAACAATAAGTAGTGGTAACTTACGAACAGTTCACCGAGAGCTCCGATTCGCATGTCTCGTTCAGGAAGACCATGTGATCGGAACTGTCGCGATAGCTCAACTTCTTCTTCATCTACTTCTGGCAATGCACCAAAGAGCCCCGACATATCGTAAGCACCCTTACTAGGTATTGCCGCTGTGTTGGCCGCAGAAATGACATTGTTGACTAGTCTCAGATACTCTTCTTCGTCTTCAATGGTAGGATGTTGTGATGCTTCACCAAAACTCTGGAATAGGAATGCGGAACTGGGCTGTGCCGTAGGGGAAGAGCCAAAGATAAATGCTGGCTGACTTGCTGATCTCGGTGTTGATTGTATGGACTCATGTCTGCCCGTGTTCCGATGAGCATTTGACGAGGTTCGCCTATTTTGACGGAAGTATTCAGCCGTGGACGAAGTTGGCGTGAACAGTCGTCGTCCAGTGACGGATGAGCTTGAAGTCGCTGGGCTTCGCTGTCGAACAGGGAGGTCAGCCAGTCTCGGAGGAGATCTTAGGTTGTCGAAGGTTTGAAGCATCGAGTCTTCATCGCTTGAAATGTCGTCTTCGTGAATCTCTGGCTGTGCCAGAAATCGAGCAATGGGGTCTTCCTCCTCCTCGTCAGAGACAGTCTCATCGTGTACCTCCAGCGCTTCATGAAACACAATGGCATCATATTCGTCCTCCTCTTCGACATCAACATGCTCTCCTCCAGTGACATCTCCAGCCTCTTCCTCACTCGCTTGGGCGTACAAGCCTCGGGGGATGTCCACCTCGACAACACCCTCCGCCTCCAGAATCTGCGACATGTTGATGAGAGGTGCATTCAAGACTGCACTCACGATCTGGACAGCTTTGGAGCCAGCATGCTTGACTTGTAAAGTAACAGGGTCTGTCATCATCCATTCTAGGAACCGTCTTGGAAGAGTTGAAAAGTAACAGAATCCTTGTGTTTTGGGATCACGTGGCACGTAAATCTTGAGGCCGCCGTCGTCTTCGCGTATGTGAAGCTCGCTCCTATCTTGTACATGCACCAGGCCATGGCCATCCTGTGACAAATGTAGTTCGGATGAGATGCCATCCGTTTCGTAGACTTCTGCACCCATGAGAGTCCAGTAAAGCTCCGAGCTGTCCTCTGAAGTCCGAGGACTGTTGAAATGTACCGCGATTCTGTAGAAGCACTTAGTAGCTATCCGAGGTGTCTTTTGTCTGCAACTTACCGGAACAGTCCAGCTGCCTTTTGCCTGATCTCCCTGTCCGGGTACTGCAGCTTGTCCATTCGTCCACCCGCCACAGTAGAGATCTCCCGCACAGAAGTAGACAAATATCGCTTTTCAAGGTCAAGCCATGAAAGAAATGGCCGTAACCGACGAACCTCATCCAAAGTGAAGTCGAGCATCTTGGCCTGAGGAGCAAAAATATCGCCCAGGGTCTTTCGGTCGGCAATAGCGAATTGTGTCCTGCCAGACTGTAACTTCACCGACTTATTTGGATATCTCACAGGGAAAACCGTTCCTCGAAAGATAGGTTCTTCATCTGGCGGATCAGCTGTCGTGTCAAGTAGAGAATTGAGCGCCCAGATGTTTTCCTTGACAGCAGCGACTGATGGCGGTGGCACCCTGCTACCCATCTCCTTGAGTTCGTCGTAGGCCATGTCCAGCGTGAGTTCTTGTACACCGAGAAAACTGATGAAGAAATCGTCTAGATCGGGATAAAGATCGTTGAGAGCCACTCTGCCTCGGATTTGTGTAGCGCTCGACCATAGACATTCACCAACTGTGTACCAGCGGCTTACGTTGCCAACATTGAAGTAGATCAATGGCTCTTTAGCGAACGATTTCCTAGATATCTGTCAGCTGCGAGTGCGGAAAGGTAGAAAATTCATACTTAAGCTTCGTAGCATCGACGTCCATCATGCCAAACCTCTCCGAGTCCAAGGAGCTGTATAGGTCATTAACCCAGTCAAAGTCCTCACTCTTCAAGTCCTTCAATCTCCGTATCTCACTCATGTAATCTCTCCACGAACAGTCTTTCACCCCCAGTGCCGTCTTGAAGAATTGCCGTAAGACATCGAGGTCTTCTTCTGAACGATGGAAAACGGTTCGGTAGAGGTGGGCGAGTGGGTATGCCGTCTGCATGTCTTCTCGGGCGTTCCACAAGCATTTCTCGGATGATGTCCATTTCGCGGGGCTCGATCCGTGTGCGGGGATGTATATGAGGTTTCCATCATTGATAGCATACCTATGCTCATTAGTCAGTGGTAGATTCGGTTTCTTGCAGATGGAAACGAACCTCGCTTCAGCCTGCGCGTCAAGGGAGCTATTAGCCTCCCGACACCGAGCATGAATGACTTCGTAGAGATCTAAAACTCTGGTATTCCGGCGCACTCCGGCAGCAGTATTACTGTACCGGATAGTTTTGAGAATGGCCAGATAGAACTGGAGGTCATCGGTACACCCAACTCCAAGATCATCCACCAAGAACCCCCATTTTGCACGATACGTGCTCGAAGTAATCGGTTCACCCAAATCTAGAAACACAAAACCTTCATCCTCAGCATAGCGCGAGTGTTTCCCTTCAAGCTCGGGCAGAGGCAAGTAAGTTGTCGAGAGTGGCTCAGACAAAGCAAACTCATCTCTTCCTTTGCACACGACCTCGACTTGACGCAACTCTCTTACGATATCAGGAGATTCCATGACCTTTGTTCTCTCAACATCCCAGACTCGCTGGAGCGCTCCCAAAAGACATTCCGGTCGGTGCTCCTCGATATAGCGAAAGGCGGAAGACAGCTCTGGGTTTCGGTCTGGAGCCTTCTTGGTAAGTCGAAGTTGAAGCCGAAGTCGGAGGCGTAACTGGAGCCATTCATCCCATCCCCATGAGTAACCTGCTGGCTTGGCTGGCTTGTGCTTGATGTATTCCTCATGGAGAAAAGAAGCTGGAAAGCCGGGCGCATCTCCTTGAGCTTTGAACAGTTCACTGGGGCCATACTCGTCATCTGTTGTGAGATAGACATCGTGTATAGTTGGTAACCGCGACCTCATATTCTGGTCATACACATGATAGCTACGTGACTTCGCTCGATCTTCCACCTCCCCCAGTAGTACCTCAGAAAGGTACAAGAACTTGAGACGGGCGATAGATGCTGCGAGAACACTCGCATTGGAGGCCGGCTTCATTGGCTTCTTCAGGATTAAAGCTCGTACATCCTTTACAAGGGCTTCAATGACGCCGAACTTGTCAAACAGAGCACGCCGATCAGGGTTTCTGGCTGCTTCCGAATCGACGAGACTTAAATCGAGGTCGTCAGGGATTGCGAGGCTGCCTGACACATGCGGATAGTATAGTGGCCCACTGCTTGACGAGACCCAGGCGCCATTCTCGAGAGGAATAAATCGAAGTTGCTTGAGGCGGTCTTGTGCGGGACCTACCGTCGCAGTGTTCTTTAGCAGTATAAGTGCCCGTGCTGCGAGTGAGTGCCATTCTTTGTCCGTAGCGGGACTCTTCATCCTTGAATCGTCGGTGTCCCTTTCGAGATCCTTCTCAACGCGAGTGATCGCATCCGAGGGCGACATACTTCCTAATCCGTACGGCTCCAACAGTTTCAGATCATCACGTGTGTACTCCTTCGCAAGATAAATCTCCTCATCAAGATCAGTGAAAAGGGGATCACCGTTTTTATCTCGCAACCATGGCTGAAGACGGCAAAGCTTATGTATGTAATCCAGCCTTCCGGTGCCGAGAGTACGAAGCACTTGGACTTCTTGTATGCGCGCTTCGATCCTGTCGAGGAGACCCGACCAGAAGCTGTCCCAAGGATACGAGTCTCGTTGAGGCAGCCAACGCATCCATTGGTATTGGAGTATTGGGTGCTGACAGAAATCCTCGATGGCTTTGATGAAGCAATCTGCGATGCCGTTCAAGAGACCGATGTTTCGGAGGGACCCAGTAACTATGCCTTGTCGACTGGCTTCGGTGACGAAATCGGTATGGATGAGAAACTGTTTCAAACGCGATTAGTCTCTGGCAAGCGAGAGCATCTTGCTTGGATAGCATTGTTTATGTTGATGGTCAGAATGAAGAGGGTCGCAATGAAGCCGGGAGTGTAGCGAGCCCTCATAGATCGTACTTCTGTCGTGATGGGTGCTGGGTTGTAACGTACCTTGAAGCCCATTGGCCTCATGGGCAGAAATGCAAAGACATCTTGGTTCTCGACAATTGGGGCGCCTGACTCTGCTAATGGGAATGCCAACACAACCTCCGTAGAAGAATCTGCGCGATCCTGCTCCTCGGAATACGTTCTGTTCTCGCTCTTGGGAATATTCTCCGCAACATGCTTCGTAACATGATACTGCCTCTCCTCTATCCCCTCACTTGTCTTCTTCTTGACAGTAACTGGATTACTCCCATGAAGAGAGTATGTCGTGCTTGACGTTTGAGTGTCGTCCTCATCGAAGAATGAGACCCGCACCTTGCGGAGTTTGCGAAGGAAAAGCAAAATCGTATGCTGCAAGTCTTGGAACTGAAGTCGAATCGCCTCGCGCTGCCTCGCGTCCTCCCCAGGATCATCACTAGTATGTAGAAACAACGTAATGCGAGTCGAAGAGCCTCCCAGTGACTCATCTGCATCTTCCCATACTGGTGTAACCATGCCCAGACCGGAGTCGCCCTTGCGATGGGTGAACGAGAACGAAAAGTTGTTTGACTGAATGTGAACTTTCCAAGCCGCCATAAACACAGACTTGAAGCCTATGCCTTTCTCGCCAATGTATCCGGCTGCCCCGACCTTTGAGCTTTTGCCGATTGCGCAAATGGCCTTGAGGTTCTCATGCGTGAAGCCGTTCTCATTGCACTCGATTGACACCTTATCTGGCCGAACTTCGAAAGACACATATGGATCCTGCCCTGTAGAGAGAGCGGTGCTGTAGTTATTGTCGTCGGCATTTTGGAGCAGCTCAAAGACAAACCGGGCGTTACTTGTGTAAAGATTTCGGGCCAGCCTGCAATCGTTAACAAAATACTTGGAAGCCTGTGTTTGAGATAAAGTACATACGTCAAGACAGCCGAGCCTATCATCTCATCCTTCCGAAGGAGAGCTTCTTCCACTTCGCGTCTAAGCTCAGGGTTAATCGCTCCAATCCGCGCAAGCTGCTCTTCGCCAAGATAGCCGCGCTCTTTCGCAATCTCCTTCACCAGATCCTGAGCCGTGCGCTGGCCCGGCCCGGGCTGGGGAGTATCGGTGGACATCTTATGTGCGGCCCAGCGGAGCCTGGACCCTGTATTTATCGTAAGTCGATGGACGCAACATGCAGCGAAGAGAAGCAACGACAAGCGGGGGAAACGACTGCCAGATCTGTATGTTTATCAGCCGCCTCGCTCAAGAAATGTGTCATCTCTTGCTCCCGCTCCCCTCGTACGAGGCCGGAAAGGCGCGTCAGAAGGCCATGCAGGGGCTTTCAGCTTGAGACGCAGATGAGGGAATGATTGGCCCAAAACATCGCCAAGGTGTCAGACTCCCACGTTAATCCTGGCCCAAGTGCCATTTTGTTGTTGTTTTGCTTTTGTCATAAAACGCATTGAGTGGCGAAAACTCTGACGCAGCGAGAATTGAACTGCTGAGAACCCATTTATGAGAAGCAGATGGAGTGCTTCATTACCTAGTGATCTCTCTGCTGGATTGAAGATGTCAATGGAGACTGGCTGTGAGATGATGAAACATTCTGGGGGTGATCCCTGCTCGCCTGCTGGAGATTCACGTTAGTGCCCGTAAACCCCGGTATTTCCGGTGAGGGACAACACCAGCAGGGGAGGAAAGAAAACTCATGACCTTTATCCTAAACGATAAAAAGATTTAGGCAGCTTAGGATAAGTTAAGAATATCCTTTGCTGAGTTTATTTTTGACACCTATATTCAGGCGTGAAGTCTCATGGCCCTCGAGGGCAGACTTTACCAGGGTATATGATATATCAAGCACACTCAGGACTTCTTTAGGTCACGTCTTTCGCATTTTGCAATACTGAGTCATAGCATAAGTCACATTGTGAATCAAGAATAGTTTGCTCCCGTCACTCTTTGAATTGAGACATAGGATACTTGAGTACTGTGTTCTGTCTTGTCTGCTGAGAGTCAAAATATGGCTCACTATTGTTCATTCAATTACACTCCAATCATCCATCTGGAAAGACCAAGACTACCCATAATACTCTTCATTCCCCCACAGCAATCGTTGTCGCCCGGATTGACGCTTAAGCCTTACCCATGAGGAAGGCCTTCTTCACGTTGGCAAAGAGCTCAGCGGTCTCGAGGAGCTTCTCGGCATTGTTGGGATTGTAGGAGAAGTTGACCGCACGTCGAGAAGCATCGACCACAGGAGTCTTTGCCTGTTCAGGTGCCTTCTCATGATCACCTCCGCTCTCATTGTCGTTGACCTCGGCGGCTAGCTTGACTGAATTGGAGGAGTTGGCGGGAGAATTTCCAGGGGCCCAGCGGCTGGTAGAGATGCCCACTTCGTCGGGGTCCAGGATGTTCTTGGCTCCTGTGGCTTGATGTCAGTGACCGTCAGGACTGAAGAGGGACTCTACTTACCAGAGTCGGAACCTTGATTGTCGGCGTTGCCATCTTGTTCACCAGCGGGAGCAGTGTTGGTAGCCCATTCATCAGTGGTGCCAACGTTGTCAGCGGTGCTCGCGTTGGCAGTCCACTCATCAACGAGCGAAGAGGCGGGCTCAGCAACAAAGGAATCGGTAAAGACAGGGCCGACCGGAGACGAAGAGACATCTTCTTTAGCAGCATTGTCAGGCTCGTAATCGCTGAAGGCCTTTCCGCCAGCATCTTCGAAGCCTGACTTGGTCTCAGTGGACTCAGGAGTGGGTTCGGCAAGTCCAACAGGCTCAACAGGCTCAGCGCTCAGACCAGCACCAGAGTGAGAGACTTCGGTGTCGAGATGGACGTGCTCGATGATGCTGATGACATCGGCGATGGGAGCAGCAGGCTCGGTGGAGTTGTCGACGTGATAGGGGCATGCAGTCTTGTTGAGCCAAAGCGAAGAAACGAGCTTGGATCGCTCCTCCCAGCCGTTCTGGTCGTCGGCAGAGCGAAGGAGAACAGACTCTAGGATCTGCTGGGCGGGAATGCCGTTGCCGACTCGGTGCTCTCGGGGAGTACATTCAGCACATCGTGCCTTGCCGATCTCTCCGAGGTTGATTCCCTTGGTCGGAATCTGACGGTCAATGGAACCGCAAGAGCCAAAGAAGCAGATGCATTTGCCCTTGGCAGCGTCACAGAGGATGCGGTCCTTAGCGACGAGGTGAAGCTTCGCGCAATAGAAGGCGAGAACGGGCGACACCTCAGGAGCACACTGAGCAATGGTGATTGTCTCGCGGCACATCTTGGCGGTGAAATAACAACACGCGAAGGAAAGTGGAAGACGCGCGAGGGTGAGCTGCAGAGACAGGATATGAGAGAGGGAAGACGAAGGAGAGGTCGAAGAGATACTTACCGTCAGATCAAAAAGGGAAAAGCTCAAGATCTCTTGTGCCTTGAGTACGGTGGAGAGGAGAAGGAAGGAAGGAGGGAGGAATGAGGAGGGGAGAGAGGAGGGGAAGGAAAGAAGGCCAAAGTGAGGTGCCTCAGGTGTGAGCCCTAAAGATCAGGCAGCCGGGAGGGTGAATTAAGCAAAAGGAAGGAGGAGGAAGGAGAAAGAAGGCGCTAGTGGGAGTACAGGCACTGACGAGGCAACAGCTGAAATTCATAGGAGCTACAGTGGGCGATAGGGGGTTAACAGGGACTCGAGGCCTGAGAACTTTGAGGCAGAGATCGAGATTGGATGGAAACGAGGAAGGGAAGGAGTTGTGAGTGAGATTTGAGTGCTCGAATTACTCGCATGTGTAGGTACCCAAGGTGAAGGCAGAATGTAAATCAGAAAGACGAGGTGGTGGTGCAGCTCCTGAGGAACTCCTTATTTGCTCCCAATATTTTGGTACAAGGAGACTTATGTGGAGCTCCAATGCGACTCGATGGGAGTGCTAACATAAATCCACAAAGACTAAGTGAATATTGTATCTCGAAGGTGATACTTGGTTGATAGTGTATCTGTACGTTGGTATTGATGGCAATCTGATATGTGCATTTGGGTCCATACACCCTCCAGCTGCACGCCTAACTACCTTAACCTTCCTTTAATAAGACCGCAAACAGAAGAAACTTCTATGGTAAGAAGGCCAACGATTCACATCCATGCAGGCTTACATTTGTTGTGCTCATTGCCGAGTGCATGGTTGATGCCTTTGAAATTCCAGACAAATTCTCGATGTTTTCCACTTTTGTTTGCCCCTACGCGTATCTTAAAGAGACAGCCCGCAAAACAGGGATTTTAGCCCCGCTTCCACGGTCGTGGGAAATCTACTAATGAAAGAAATATGTTTGTGTGATGGCAAACCCTGCAGGGTGACACTCGACGACCTTCAACCTTCTACTTCTACTATGACAATGGAAGCACGCCTAGTTATTCACAGAAAACATGTATCTACGGAAGAGACAGAAATACTGCAGGTACACGGATGGTACGCAGCCTTACTGACTGCAGGATGGCCTCCCTACAACCGCGGCAAACTACCCTTTCTCGATGGGTTTCGTCATCCCTCTTCGAGCCACACGCATGAAAAGCAAGTCATTTCACCTCAGAAAGAAGACCCTTGATTCAGAGCTAATAGTATAGATAGATGAGAGGTCTGTTGGCGGCGGTCGTTGCTATTCTCTATTGACCAAGGATCAATCCCTCACCCACGAGACACCTACACTGCAACGTCGGTAATACAACTCTAGTGGTATAAAGCGCTCAGAAAGTTAGATCTTGGCTCAACGCCAGGAATGCTTTTGCTCCCCAAACAGTCCTCCGAAAGATTCACGGTCAATGTCCACAACCTTTCCGAAGCCAAGCAAACAACATGCAGATCGAAAGACTTGCCTTTCATCTGATCAAAGGCTCAGACCTTGGCGCAACGACAAGCCCGGCCAAGTCAACAGGCAACAGAATTAAAGATTGGGTCTTGTCCACACTAAGAAGCTCTTGTGGAACATGTCTTGCACTTCGGGGTAAATTGGGTCAGGTCCACCTATCTCATCTATCCCTTACGTCCCGAAGGAGCACCAGATACCCAGTTACGTCAGGTTAGACCAATTAAATTTATATATCAAAGGTACTTCTCTTCTCTAGGAAGATATACTAAGATATAGGTATCTCTGATTATGCAACTTGCAGATCGCGACTTCTATCCTCACCATTACGCCTCCTTGAGGCTGGTACTTTGTGGCGTAATGATCGGCAGCCAATCAAAATTGGAGCCAGGCCCACTTAAATTTGTATCTGGTGCTCCTTCGGGACGTAAGGGATCAGCCTGCCAGTCCCAGGACACGATGATCGATTGAGTTTATTTGGACCACAATGGACTATCCGAGTGCTACACAGAGGAATGACAAGTTGAGAAGTCACTTGCCAATACTTGGTAGCTCTGAGGTATGCAGTCACTCTCAACGCCGCCAATCAAGCTCACCGAGAACTTAGCGGAGGCCAAGATAAGGTTGGCCATACCTGGATCACCTCCACGTGCTTGATATCCGGGGTAAGCGAAAAACACCCAAAACATCACATTCACCATCAAAAACTTGCTACTGGGACGATTGAGGAATTGACGTCAAGTGCAGTGTTTGGTCGACAGACTGTGACGCATGCCCAGACTAGCGCCAAGTCATCCTTGTCGTGGGAGGATCGCCCATTTAAGCTTAATCGAGACGGCTTACCAGGGTCTTTGCGCCGATGATCGTTCTTGGGGGAGACATGGCGGGCTTGGCAGACGATTCAACGTCGGCGGCTTGGAGCAGGTTTGTGTGAGGCTCTTTTGACTTCGTTTTTGGGTTCATGGAGGATAAGCGCTGATTGACTTTGGGCAGAACTCAATCGACAATTCTCCGACCTTAGACCACGGTAATGACACCGACGAGAGCACCCCTGCTTGCAAAAGAACGACAAGATTGATGAATCGGAGCGGCCTTCATCGGAGATTCACCATGTGAGAATATGCACGCGGCCAGATTGTAACTTCAACTCCCGTTACATCCAACGCGTCATCATCACACAGTCTCCCCTTGACGGATTGGAGAGGCAGCAGCAAAGAGACATCTCACTTCATCTCACCTCTTGGACAACGTCATAAAATGTGCTGCCGAGACAGGGATACACCGAGCTTTGAGCCGCACACAGCCAAAGAATCTGACGATCATCTTGGCAGCCTCCACTCCTCCATCCTCAAACGTTTGCTCATCGCATGGAGTAAGTCTTCTCGAATCCTTTCCAAAAAGACATATAATAATTGGGCCGTCCCCAACTTCTACGACTCTGTTGCATCCAAAGTATTCCCTCGACAGAATCCGGGGCCCCAACTTCTCCCCAGACTCTGTTGTCAGTGACATTACCACCCTCTTGAGTGGTCTGCTTCTTATCTGCTGTCTTGCTTTTTGGATATAAGCACAATGCCTCTGCCAAGAGCCGACAGCGAGGCTCCACCAGCCTACGACACAGATCACATTGGCCCCCATAACGACAGCTACCGCAACTCCAGCAGCAATGGAACTTTCGTCAACGATAATGAAGGCGCTGGCTTTGGCCAGCGAAGAGTCTCCAAGGCCACTCTTCTTCGCAACCCTTTGGCTGGCATGACTCGAGGAGAGGTTCTTGCCGACGTTGACGCTTTTGTCGAGTCCAAAGGCCTTACCGAGCACCGTGAGGATTTCCGTAAGGGAGCCCTTGTTGCTCAAGTCAACAACACACCTGGTGGCTTTGAGAGAATCGAGATGCTGTCCGAAGATGAAAAGGAGATCCTGAGAAAGGAAGAGACATCTCGATGGCATCAGCCCTTTGCCTTGTACTTCCTCTGTACTCTTTGCGCCGGATCGGCCATTGTTCAGGGTATGGATCAGACCACTGTGAATGGTGCACAGGTATGTTGAATCAATCTTGGGATCTCCGAAAGTATCTAACGATAATAGGAATTCTATTTTGACGAATTCGAAATCGAGAACGTATGGATGAAAGGGTTGACCAACGGCGCTCCTTATCTTTGCTCTGCTGTCATCGGTTGCTGGACCAGTCCGATTCTCAACAAATACACCGGCCGTCGCGGAACCATCTTCATCTCTTGCGCTATCTCTACAGTCACTGGCTTCTGGATGTCTGTCACTACCTCGTAAGTTCTCGGTTACTGTCTCGAGGCTTGAGATCTTACTGACACCTTCTAGCCTCGGTAATTTCTTGGCTGCTCGTTTCATGCTTGGTTTCGCCGTTGGTGCCAAGTCTAGCACAACACCAGTCTACTCCGCCGAATGTACACCGAAGAATATTCGTGGTGCTCTGACCATGATGTGGCAGGTGAGAAGACCCTCCATAATGTTGAAGGCTCATAATCTAATCAACTTCACAGATGTGGACTGCTTTCGGTATCGCCCTTGGCTTTATCGTATGCGTTGCCTTCCAAAAAGTCACTATAATCGGCGGCCCGAACTCTCCATGGCGATGGATGATGGCTTCGACCTCTATTCCCCCGCTGGTGGTCATGCTCCAAGTGTACTTTTGTCCTGAGTCTCCTCGCTGGTATATGGAACGCGGTCGATTTGACAAGGCTTTCCGATCCGTCAGGAAACTTCGCTTCTCACCTGTCCAAGCTACTCGCGATATGTATTATGCTTACAAATTGCTCGAGATTGAGCGTGGGGAACGAGAAGGCCGGAATCTGCTCAAGGAGTTTTTCACCGTACGCCGCAACAGACGTGCTGCTCAAAGTGCCTGGTTCTGCATGGTAAGATACCTAGCCCCAATATGCGTCACAATTGCTAATAGATTACACAAGTTCATGCAGCAGTTCTGTGGTGTAAATGTGATTGCCTATTACTCCACTTCGATTTTCACCGATGCCAACTACAGCCTTTCTGAGGCCCTCCTCGTCTCCATGGGTGGCGGCATCATAAACTTCCTCTTCGCCATCCCTGCAATCTACACAATTGACACATTTGGACGCAGAAACCTTCTTCTGGTTACCTTCCCTCTCATGGCAGCGTGCCTCTTCTTCACTGGAGGAGTGTTTCGACTTCCCGACGAGCCTCGTGACCCCAAGATCGCCACTATCACTCTGGGCCTTTATCTCTTCATGGCAGTCTATTCTCCCGGCCTTGGACCAGTGCCTTTCACCTACAGTGCTGAAGCTTTCCCTCTCCATATCAGAGACATTGGTATGGCTTCCAGTACAGCTATCACCTGGGGTTTCAACTTCATCATCAGCCTCACCTGGCCAGCTCTACGAGTGGCCTTCACTAACACTGGTGCCTTCGGCTGGTATGGTGCTTGGAACATATTTGGTTGGATCTTCTGCTACTTCCTCCTCCCTGAGACCAAGAATTTGACCCTTGAAGAGCTCGATAACGTTTTCGGTGTCTCCAACAGAGAGCATGCTTCATACTATTGGAGGAAACTGCCCTGGTACCTCAAGAAGTATATCTTACGCAAGGATGTTTCTCCTTTCCCTCCCCTGTATGAGTTTGCTGCAAATGATGGAAATTATCCTCATGAGAAGCCTGATACCAACCACATTGAGGGCAACGGCGCTGTTGGAGGCACTCAGGATAAGGAACTCTTCCCCAGACCGCAATGATTCACTCAATCCTGACGTGTCTTGGCGAGGAGGAATGACATTTTGAACATTATGGATTGGCCATGTTGTCTGTGTCCGGCTTTTAATCAATACCGAATAGCCCGTTGGCTTTGAATGTACAGTAGGAGTTATATGCAGTTACGTTGGAGAATAATTATGATGTTAATGACCATTACTAAGTCAGACAAAGGCCTGATCGTGACAGAGTGATGGTATTGTCTTACATACTGTTGAGTTGAACCTGATAACTGCGATTTGGGTTTCATTTTCCAATACTTGGCCACCACATACATCATCGGCTTGGATGCGCAGCTCAAGCGGTGTTCAGCACCCAATGGCGAGTTTCTTATCACAGCCTGATCTGTGATGAGAGTGCGTGATTGATTTGAACTACATCAATCTACCTTGACACCCCCTTTGGCATTACTGTAGTAAGACGAGCTTGCATTATGGCGAATGAAAAACGAGTTTGAGGATTTGAAATGCAGGGAGTTAAAAATAGCGTGAGCTAGAAGTTTGGCAATGGTAGTTTTGTATTAAATCAGGCTCTCGCACTTCTGGCTTCGGTTTTCAATCTTTCATCTGTCCTCTGTCTGCCGACCGGGAGTGAAAAGCTTTCAATGGCTACTACGACGAGACCATTGTTACTCAGTTGTGACGCGGAAGCTGATACGGAGCAAGATTTACCAAAGCAGCCCTTGTCGCAGAAAGTCTCAACTTGGAGAGGAACATTCGGCTACAAATCATCGGACGAATCATCAGTAACTAAGGCTTTCAAAGACGCCTTTCGTGATCTGAACTTCTTTGAGAAATCCCATAGAAACGATCGACCGTTCGAATTGAGTCTCGTCCGACAGATTGTTTGGATCGGTTGCTGGAACCTTTCTGTCCTCGGCTTGCTCATCTATTTATGTCTGTCACCATTGGGGATCAGCGATGATGAAAGCCCCTGCCAACCAGATGGAGAGTTTCGGTTCGGTGGGATCGATCGGCCTGGTAGGTTCGACTGGTGGGCACCTAGGGGATTCTTTCAGATCACCCTTAGCTGGGGTCGCCTGAGTTTTGGAACCGCAAAGCTCGTGGACGTTATCTGGGACTTGGTGGGTGCCCGCGTCGAAGACTAATCTATTGCTTGTAAGATTAACGTGAAACTATAGGTTATAGGTCGAGGGGGCCAAACACTCATGGTTCTTGTATCATGGCGAGTGTTTGTCGAATATCTCCAACTCTCTCTGATTACGAAGCCGGCAGCTTATAGCACAGTGTGGCTTATCAGGTTCCAGAAAGACAACTCCGTGCTCGCAACCTGGAAATTGGCCGCTGGCTTCTTCAAGATTGGCCTCGCATCCAGAAAGGTCATGTGCTTCATGATTTGGACAGCATTGCTCATTCTTGCTTTCCCAACGTTTACCAGCTCAATGACCGGATATACGCCGTATAACAAGGCTTATGTTAATAGCACCAGTGGAAAGCTTATACAGTTTCCAGCAATCGCCCCTATCGCTTATGTGATACGAGATGGGGATAGAGTGGATTCCCTTAGCAAAGACTATCCCGTGTTATGGAAAGGCAGTAAGACGATTTACGAGGCACATGCTTAAGTATACAAGCTTACAGATTCTTCAGACTCAACAATAACTTCAAGATCTTCTACGGAGCTCTATGAAACGTGTGATGAGTGGGAAGACGTCAACAACATGCAAGCCGACTGCCAACTGCAGAGAGATGTCTCAGAATGTATGTGCCCCAAAGTCTATTTGTACAGGGGATTGATACTGACTGCTCGCTAGACATTCAGCGTTATGGATTTGAAGGAAAGAGTGGTCACGAAACCAAGCACGGCCACAAAACACGTTTCCGTAACAAGACGCTGGAATGGCCTCCCCTCAACATCAAGGCGTTCTACCTTCCTAACTCATTTTATTGGAACTGGACGGCCAACCATACCGACTCGACATCTACAGCACCTCTGAATCCTTATCCAGACAGTTCAGCATTGACGTTCCTTGTTGAAGAAGATATTTACAATGTGAAGGACGTCCAAGACGAAGGGATATGTCAACCAATAAAGAATGGGGTATGTTCATAGCATTATGAATTTATGATCACACCAAAGGCTGACATGTATAGGAATCCATCGAATATCAATGGGGATTTTCATTTCTTCAGTTATTTGTCATGGTTGTTCTTCTCTGTTCGTGGAGCATTGGCCTTGTTGTGCTATGGGCGACCGCACACTTGACGCTTCAACGAAATGACATCCCAGCATCGCCTGAAGGTTGGAAGAGTCTTCTCAAGATGACGGACAGAATCAAAGAACAACTGATGTCTGCTGGCATGATTTGGGAAAATCTCACTGACAAAGAGCTGCAAGACCAGATTCAGCTACTTCTCACTGGAGGACCAGTTCCTATATCGTCGGAGGGATCTGTTCCAGAGAAACTTCTACCCCAAGGACATTTCAGTGTATGGCGATGGATCTGGAGGCACAGATTGCGTCTTGTAGAAGGCATGTACTTCGTTGTTTTCATTTGCCTGGAAAACACTCTTCGTTCTGATGGACTATACTACCACTTCGATAAAGGAACTTTCTGTATGGCCATCCTTTTATACGCCACCGCAAGCTTGATCATCGCCTATGCCCTGGGGTCGACATATCGACAAAGGCTATGGACTTTATTAACAGCTATTGTTTCATGTTTCCCCTTCTTGCTGTACGATGCCAAGGATCGTGATCTGGTCTTGCCAGGGCTCTGTCTGGGAGCTTTCCTCGCCTTTTTTCTCGGTTCTTCAAGGGGAAGTCGTGCTGTCTTGTTTTCCATCCCTCTTCTTTGTAATTATTTTGCTGTTCTTGGCTTCTTCATCTCGGTTGCTAAAAGTCGACAGCCTTACTATCGGGATATATAGAGCGATAGAGTTAGAACATTTGGAGAAAACATGGCTTGGAATTGAGGTTTTCGAAAATCATAATTTACCGCCCAAAGATATCCTTACTAGCCTCTGATCCTTCTGAAGCTTGCTGAACACACCGTTTCATAAAACGTTGAGCCTCTATTGGCTACTCAACGGTTTATCAAAAGTCAAGTGCGTCATTGCCTGCACCTAAATCCAACGCTCATAAACCATCATGGTTATTCATTGGTCTGTTGGCTGCTTACTCATCCATCCGCACCTCGCATCGAGTTCTAGGCCCAACATCGTGGTATTGTGCTGTCTAGGGAGGCTGGCTAGCGGGACAAGGGTCTACTGTCTGACAAACGAAGAAGTTCTGTTAAGAGGTGCATTGAGGCGCAGCATGGGATTTTTATCTTTGCCTTTCCCCTCATGAAATGTCTTCTCAGATATTCTGAGTCCCAAGTTGAACTGGTTTCATGATGCTTGGCCTCCTTCCTGCGTGTCTTACGGTCCTCGCGTTTGCGGGCCATGGGCTGTGTATTTCCGACTTCATCACACCTGTGTTATCGAGTGATCCGTGGTCCGACAATCAAGTGTACGGGATCAACGACGACATTGATATAAAATGGAAAACGGATCATGAAGGCTGTAATCTCTTCCTATGGCAAGACTACCCAAAATTGGCGGTTGAATGGTACAGCAGATTGTTAGGTAAATATGGACGACATTTCTCTGATTTCCAAGTGGCTAATGGAACGTAGAAAATACAACTGAGACTTCCCTCGCTTGGAACGCAAGTTCAACTGGTTTGTCTCAAGAGACTGAAGACACTGTCTTTCACTTTGCGCTATACTCTTCGGACAAGGATATCCCGCTCGCAAATTCCGGATCCTTCAATATCTCAGGAACAAATTCCAAAAAGCTCAAAGCATCGTCTGCGACAAACTCAACACCAGCTTCGACCGCGTCTCAAGCATCAGAAACCTCGACAAGTTCCACAGAGACAACTCATCATTCAGTGGCAAAGACAGAAAGCAATCCGGGTTTATCGACAGCAGCATTGGTGGGAATTTCAGTTGGTGTCACAGTTGCGGGATTATTAATTTCTGGGGCTGTAGGCTTATGTCTATGGAGACGCTTCACACGTAGACGAGCGACGGAGCGAATGGATAGTATTGACAAATCCGAGTTTTCAAAAGCTGAGCTGGGCAATACGCAAATATTGCAGATAGGAAGTTCAGAGCTTGACAGCACGAGAGATGCAGCTGAACTTTGGGATACACAAAAGCCGGGAGAGCTAGGGGATGAGAATAAGATACGGACGATATATGGGCTTCATGAGGCACCGTAACTTGAGATAGTATTGAACGAATTTGATGGTAGTTACTTTCTATCGCATATCTCTAACCTTTGAGACTTATAGACTCAACTTTTCGTCCATGGCTGCTTAACTGTTACTAAAAGGCAAAGGAAAACGGAATTACTTAGACACCTCTGATCCCTAATAAGCCTTTGCACGTTTACCCTCCTTAATCTCTCACAAAACCAGAGGTCCTTTGGTAGTTTGCCTCGAAGTATATCATGGGCTTGACATACCAATAAATCAAATCGTCTGGACTTCATGTGACTCAATTCGTGCCCATTCATTGCCGACATCGCAGGGCCCTGATATGATCTGTCGTGAGGGGTTTCCGAAGGATCATCTTGGCAATACGGAAACATATCTCCAAGGCAAATGATTCGATGAGCAATCAGGCAAATCTTCATTTGTAACCAAGGAAATCCACTTCTTGTCTCCTACAACCAATGTGAGACGCCTTAGTCCTCCGATAGGAACTTAGCTTATAGCAATGGTGAGCCGCTTTCCATCCCTCTCTTCCAAACTTCATCTTCAACCTCAAGGTCATTTCCATCATGACCTCACTGCCTCAAACAGACGCAATTGAGCCTGCACCAGTTCAAAATTATCAGCAATTTCCCGACCATGTCGAGAAAGGTACGACTGCCACCTCCATCGCTGGCACGTTAGACCAATCAGTCGGTCCCGACACCGAAAGCAACAGCGGAGATGGAGAGCTCCAAGATCAGTCACAGCGCCTACCGTTCTTCCGACTCATCCTTGCCTACGTCTGTCTCTGTTTCTGCTATTTCATCTCGTATCTCGATATGAATTCTGTCGCAACATCATTGCCCACCATATCTGAGGCTCTCGATGCTGGTCCGACTGTTACATGGGTCGGAACGGCATATCTTCTCGGCCAACTCTCATTCCAGCCACTCTATGGCAGAATCTCAGATATCACCGGACGAAAGCCCGTCTTACTATTTTCAATGGGCTGCATTGCAATCGGTGGTCTGCTCTGCGGCTTCGCCCGCACGCCAGTCTGGCTGTATGTCTGTCGCACAATCAGCGGCATTGGTGGCGGTGGCATAAGCTCTTCAGTGGCCATCATCGTCAGCGATCTCGTCAGCCTGAGATCTCGCGGGAAGTACCAAGGATTTATCAGCCTCGCCATTGGTATCGGAGCTGCTTCCGGACCATTTGTTGCCGCTGGGTTGATACAGCTGACCACCGACGGCTGGAGATGGGCGTTCTGGGTCCCTTCGATAATGGGAGCCGTATGCTTTGTGCTTCTTCTCCTACTTTTGCCTCTGAGGCCCGTTTCTGGGAATTTCAAGGAGAAAGCTCGCAAGATTGATTGGCTGGGAGTGGCGGCCTCCATAGCAGGTATAGTATTGACAGTTGTAGGTATCCCGAGCATCACAACAGTCGCACCTTATTGACGATAGACACAGATGGCGATCAACTCTGGAGGCAGTATGTGTGCCTGGAAGAATGTGAAGACCATCTCCATCCTCACCATTGGCGTCATCATGCTGCTCGTCTTCGTGATAATTGAGGCTTTCTTTGCTCGAATCCCCATCATTCCCTTGAGACTGTTCAGGCAGAGATCCCCAGCTGTGCTCATCGTCACAGGCTTCTTGCACGACTTCGCGTGGCAGTCTACGCAGTACTTCGTTCCTCTCTACTACCAAACTATTCGTGGCTTCACGCCTCTGAAGAGCGCGACGCTCATCGTGCCGTTTCTGCTCGCGCAAGGACTTGCTGGCGCTGCTTCAGGGCCTATCATGGCTCGGTATGCAAGGTGAGCAGGTCCACGATTGAAACGCCAATGGTACTTCTCACTAGTTTATAGATACATGCCCATATTGCGGACTGGTTTCACGATCTGGACAATTGGCGCTGGCCTCAAGCTGCTATTCAATGAGAACACTCATGTTGCGGTCTACATAGTAGTTCTAGCTGTTGAAGGAGCAGGAATAGGATGGGTCCATCAGCCAGGTATGTTGGGCGTTTTTGCAACTCTCCACTTCCCAACTGTTCCTACTGACTAACTGTCATTAAGGCCTTGTTGCCTTGCAAGCCAACTCTGCAGACGAAGATCGTGCTGTAGCGACAGGAACCCGCAACGTCTTTCGTTCCCTCGGTGGCGTTGTTGGTATCGCGGTGTCCACAGCTGCATACTATGCTACTCTAAGCAAAGCCCTTTCAAAAGCCAGTGCGGTGCCGAAATGGCTTCGTGGCCGTGTCTTGGATGGCACCTGGGCTGCTGGAGACCCCAACACAACAGAGAGCGAAAGGGCGATCATCGATGCGCGCATGCAAGGCTTTCGAGTGATCTTCATCACGACGATACCTCTCATGGTTTTATGTCTGCTGTCGAGCTTCTTGGTAGATGATATTGTGCTAAAGGACGACACTGGTCAGAGAGGTATGAGAGAAAGAGGTCAGCCGGCCGAGCCAGGATCTTCTCCAACAGCACCATCGGATACCAAGAGGGATAGCTCGCAACAGGGAGAAACTTCCAAGGAGTAACAGTAGTTCCCAGACACGTCTCAGTTGATATTCTCCCAAGTCATTGCCTGATAATCTCAGAATGCGCCGATTTTGGGCAGAGCGTTTCCTATTTCATGGGCCCGTCACTGGTCAGGATCAATACCAAATGTCAGGGCTGGCTGTCCCCTCTTTGTCCGCCAATAATTCGTCGATTCCATAATCTCCGGACAGTCCTCAATCAAGCCTCCCCATTTTTTCACAAACGCCGCATTGACTTCCCAGCCCTTTGCATCCCAGGCAACAGTCCATACCAAGAGCGACGGCTGCTCTCCTACTCCTCCTCCTTCAACACCCAACAGATCACCGCACAACTCATCATCATCATCAAACAATCCTTTCTGCATACCACGAAGGACATTGTCGCGGAAATTTGGAAAAGGGAACAGGTCTATCCAGGGATGATGTGCGGTCGAGCGCTGCAGCGACGTTGGCTGAAGACTCGTGGGACAGCTGGGTGAAGGTGTCTGGATTGGGCCGATCTGGTAGAAGGGCGATATGAACTCGTCGCGGCATAGACTTTCTTTTGGAAACCCGATTACAGTAGCGTTGTCGGCTATGGCGTTTAGAACATTTAGGCGGATGATTATGTGTAAGTTGGATGGGCGCGGGGTTTGTAGTGAATAGTCTTCGAGAGACTGCCGTATCAAGTTTCGAAGTCTCTCTGCCTTATATGTATCGGGTATGAGTAAGATACCATCGCCAATGGCCGGTACTACCGAGAATATTGAAGAGCAAGTGTCTCTCAACACCAACGAATCGTCATGAGAAGTGTGAGTAGATGCTGCTGTAGCAGTCTGGTATTGCTGTCCATCTGATGTATCCTGAGCAGCCTTTCTCCGGCCTACCGGTAGTCTAGGTATCAGTAAAGCCATACCGCCATGTCATTGGTCGCACTCACGCCATGCTCTTTGATTGAGCCTGTTCTGTCTTCGCTTTCTCTCGCACCTCGAAGTCACACCAGTCCAGTCGTCTGCGTGGGTGCGGAGGTCGGGAAGAGGCTTGAAACGATCAAGGCCTGCAAGCACATCTTGATCCTTGACCGCTAAGTTCGAATCCATTCTTATCGAGAATCTAAGTCCAGTGTGAACCCCGTAATGACCAATTACAATTGATGACAGGCAGCAGTGAGTGATGTTTGCTCTCTCGGCCGAAAGATGAATGGGCGGGGTTGATCAGGGAAAGGCACTGGGATTACCTTTCAGTGGGAGTTGAGTAGATTTTAGCGCGCATTATAGTGGAGTTAGTGGTAATGACGTCGCTGTCCACTGAGAATCGTGCATTTATCCATTATCTGCGGTATAAGTCACGATTGCTGTTTCGACTCTGCCAATGAACCAATCTATCTAGTGGCCAACCAAAGCCTGGTGAGTAGCGCTGTACCTATTTCCCTGTGGCTTCGCCGAATCAACAATCCTCCTCATCGCAGCCTTTTCTTCCTCAGTCAAGTCAACATCCCTAGATGCCCAGTTCTCCTCCAGACGGTGCGCCTTGGTCGTACCAGGAATAGCAATCATTCCCTGGGACGCAACCCAAGCAAGGGCGATTTGCGTCAAAGTGCATCCCTTGCGCACAGCGAGTTTCTTGATTTCCTCTACTATAGCCTTGTTTTTGTAGAAGTTTTCGCCTTGAAACTTGGGGACTGAATGGCATGTTAGTCAACGTGAGCTGAAGTAAGTTCGGGCTGATGAAAACGTACCTGTTCGCCGAAAGTCGTCAGGTGCGAAGTCATCTGGGCTCTTATAAGGAAAGTCGTCGACGAGCCAGCCGTGTCCTAGTGGGCTGTAGGCGACGTAGGCGATACCAAGCTCTTTCGCCGTATCAATAAGACCATCGGTCTCGTGCAGTGTCTCAAAGGCCGAGTATTCGGCTTGGACAGCATCGATCTTGGCAACTATGTCTTGTAAGCCCGGTTCACTGGGTCTAGCGATAAACTTACTGGAATTGGCCTTGCGCAAGGTGTTGGCGGAACATTCAGATAAACCAATGTACTTTGTCTTTCCCTGCTTTCGAATTTCGTCAAGCGCGGGAATGGACTCTTCGAGGGGAGTGTCTAAAATAGGTGAGTCAATATCTTCGTAGACAAGGCCAGAGAAAAGCTTACTAGGGTCGATGCGATGCAGATAGTACAGGTCAGGGGCAAAGCCAAGTCGTTCGATGGTCCCGTCGATATACTCCTTGATATGGGAGGCAGAATTGGTCACTCCGCCTTTGCCAAAGACATCAAAACCACACTTGGAAGCGACTACAATCGTAATACCAATCAGCAAGTGCTCAAGTTATAGCCAGTTCTGAAATCAAAGATTCGAAGTCATTGAGAACGGGTTGTCAACTTACTAAACACCTTGTCTCGGACGTTATGTTTTCTGATAAAGTCTCCAAGAAGCTTTTCGTTGACGCCAGCTTGATAGACTACCTGGTGAGAAAGGTCAGTATATCAGGTAAGGCAGCCTATTACTGATTTGCTTCGACATACAGCTGTGTCCCAGAATGTACAACCCAGTTCAATGGCCTTCAACAAGACAGGTTCGGCTTCTTCCAGAGACAGATTGGATCCTAGACCAAAACTCATGCCCATGGCTCCAAAGCCAGGTGATTGGACAGTGATGTCGCCAAAGGGAATAGTTTTGACCATTTTGACAGAAGGAAGTAGGTTGAAAGGTTGAGGGTGATTATTCGTTGAAGGGATACTGTTGAGTTCTTGCTCGAGCTATGATTCAACTGGTTTTTTTCTGGGAGCATTGTCTCTATATTAATACTTATTCATTCATCCCCTCTGTCGATGAAGCTACGGAGTTAAGATTAAAATCCATCTGGAGATAAAACGAAGCAATCCACAATGACGCTATCATACAACGAAGAGCCCACGGTGGGGCTAATGCACTATCATACTCGGAACATAAGCCAGTCGCATATTTTAAGCACTTGAGAGAGAGAAATGCCGTGGCCCCTAAAGTCCGCGGATGCGAGTGGGGGATAAGCCGGTTGCATTAGCGCCATACAGACCGGATCAGCTTTCACTAGTTAGTTTAGACTTTCTACGTCTATACGCGGATTGAGATATGAGAGTTCTACCAGTGGCGATACATGCACTTGGCTTATTCTGCTAATCCTCGACGTGCAGCTAAAATTATGATTTGAATCTGTTGCCTCATAAGTCAGTAGAATGAACAGATATATAAGTCAGTGGCATTACGGCCATCTTGGAGTGGTCACATAGTATCTTTCACCGGTGATCATTCAAGAGTAGTTCGTTAAATTCGTTTCTATCATGACGCCCGAAATGAAATATGCGCGGTGAGCATCTCAAAACCCATTCTCTTTCTGGACATGCCAACTAATCCAGCTTTCAGAGTTGGCAAGTCCGGTCTCAAAGTCTCCCAGATCATCCTGGGATGTATGAGTTTCGGCGACAAGAACTGGCAACCCTGGCTTCTCGACAAGGAAGAAGCTCTTCCCATTCTGAAGTATGCCTTCGACAAGGGCATCAACACATGGGATGTAGCCGATACATACTCGAACGGAGAGTCAGAGAGGATCCTCGGCGCGGCTATCAAACACTACGACATTCCTCGGTCGAAGCTCGTCATCATGTCCAAGTGCTTCCAGTTTGTCGATGAGGAGAAGGGCCCCATAGATCCTGCAACTCTCACCAGTCACGACGGTCCTCGCGTCAACAGAGTTGGCCTCTCTCGAAAGCACATTCTTGACGCGGTGGACCAGAGCGTCCAACGACTGGGAACCTACATCGATGTTTTGCAGATTCACAGGATGGATCGTGATGCTCCGCCAGAGGAGATTATGAAAGCACTCAATGATGCAATCGAAAGCGGAAAGGTTCGGTACATTGGTGCCAGCTCGGTATGTTGACCTGGGCCACGATATTCTTTGCAAAAGCTAACAGTTGACAAGATGGCAGCTTGGGAATTTCAGATGTTGCAGAATGTTGCCGAGAAAAACGGTTGGCACAAGTTCATCTCCATGCAAGGTCTATATAACCTTCTCTACCGCGAGGAAGAACGAGAAATGAACCCTTACTGCAACTACGCCGGTGTTGGCCTGTTCCCGTGGTCTCCTCTTGCCGCAGGAGTTCTTGCACATCCCTGGACCGACAGAACAGATGCGCGAGAGCAGAAGGACCCATTTCTTAAGCTCCTTTTCCGTGGGGAAACCCAAGACGCAGACAAAGCCATTGTTGACCGTGTTGAGGAGTTGGCCCGGAGGAAGGGTGTCGCCATGGCTCAAATAGCGCAGGCTTGGCTGATTTCCAAGGCCTGCATGCCTATCTGCGGCTTGGAGAGTAAAGAAAGGATCGATCAGGCAGTGGAAGCCCTTCAAGTAACACTGAGCAACGAGGAGATCAAGTATCTCGAGGAGCTGTATGTTCAGAAGCTGCCATTTGCTTTCTAAGTTCATGTCAAGATTCTGGAAGGATTTGGAAGCCGTACTTTCTCCAATGGACTAATTGGCGTGCATATGAAAATTGCATGGCGATTCTTATGTTCCCATGATTCAATGACGCTCATCATTCGTATGCTACATGGTGCCTATAATGCGCCCTGGCCTAATTCTCGAAAGGAAGAGGAGTCGGGACAAAGAGGTGCCGAATTAAATTGATTTCTAACCATTTTCTAGCCAATTGCAAAAATGATCAGAATATCAAACAACTTAAATCGAATGATTAACGTTGCGAAGCGATCAGATCAAGTTTAGCTTCCGAGCTATCAATCAAGACTTTACATCTCATCATCTTTCACGACCCAGCAAAAAGCAGTCAGATATCGAATCGCGACCTTGAACACTGCTTCGTGAATTTAATTCAAAGTCTTTTAATACCATTCAAGGTGATCTAGAATTAATTATCTATCGTCCGTTCATAATTATAGTTAATTAGGCTCTAGAGGCGCCGATGGGGTCTCAAAGATGGTTCTACAGCCTGTCATGTAAGCGTCAGCACCTAATTATCTCAACAACATAGCAATATCAGACACTTCTCGAAGTTCGTATAGTTATCATCAGCTAAATAGTTTAAAATCATTCCGACTCAAATATAGAACGGATCAATTAATTCGCCAAAGGAAATGGAATCGGAGCAAAGACCAGCCGAGTCTACTGGAGCTATTTCTCCTTTGGGCAATAGTCCACTCCGTCCGCGGACACGGGCCTCGGCTCAACGATTAACGTTGATTTTAATATTTAACAACTTGAGATCAGCCAACTTCACCTCACAAACCATAGACTCAAACTGACATCATGACAGACCTACTCGTTTCAAAACCTCTTGAGCTACCATGCGGCCTCACGCTGCCCAACCGCCTCGTCAAGGCAGCCCTCGCCGAGGAAATGGCTGATCGCCAAAATCTCCCTACAACAGAGCAGATGGAACGTACATACGGTGCCTGGGCTGATGGAGGCTGGGGCATGATCTTGACTGGAAATGTTCAGATCGACGATCGCTACCTCGGTGGGTTCGCTGATTGCTCCATCAATGGCAATCTCCCTGAAGAAAAAGTCCTCGAGGCGTATAAGCGATTCGTTGGTATCTGGCGAAGAAAGGGGACGCCGACGATGATGCAAATCAACCATCCGGGTCGACAGTCGCCTATTGGAGCTGGCAGCAAATCATTTTTGGCTAAGAACATCGCCCCGAGTGCTGTTCCGCTTGATATGGGAAACAACATCATTTCAAAGATCGTGTCGACCTTTGTCTTTGGATGTCCCAAGGAGATGACCCTTGAGGACATTGATGATGTGGTGAAGCGATTCGCTAACACAGCCCGAATCGCAGCGGCTGCCGGTTTCGATGGAGTTGAGATCCATGCCGCGCATGGATATCTACTTTCCCAATTCCTTTCTGCAAAGTCCAACAAGCGAACCGATGCATATGGAGGATCAGCAGCAGCTAGAGCAAAGATCATTGTCGACGTCGTCAAGGCGATCCGAGCCGCAACACCCGCAAACTTTTGCGTCGGTCTGAAAATGAACTCTGCGGACCATCAGTCTCCTACTGAGCTTCAAGAGTGTCTGGAGCAGATTTCCCTCATCACAGAGGTCGGTTTGGACTTTTTGGAAGTCAGCGGCGGAAGCTATGAGAACCCAACTGTAAGTCAGACAACAATTTTTTAGACCCTTTTCTGATTTGTGCAGATGTTCACTGGAACTGGAGAAAAGAAAGCTGCCAGCACAGCTGCGAGAGAGTCTTTCTTCCTCGAATTTGCCCATGAGGTGCGCGCCAAGTTTCCAAAGGTTCTGCTGATGGTCACTGGCGGGTTCCGCACGCGAGCGGGTATAGAAGATGCTTTGAGCCAAGGTGCTTGCGACCTGATTGGAATTGGCAGGCCTTCTATCATCAACCCCTCTTTGCCTGCGAGTATCGTTTTGAACAAGGAGGTCAAGACTGAGGATGCGAAGCTTTATGCGAAGAGGATTCATACCCCCTGGCTTTTGAAGCAGATTGGACCCAAGAGCATTGGATCCGGTGTTGAAATTGTGAGACCTTCTCAAGATAAATTGGTGGCAATGCTAATACTTCTCAGACATGGTACAGGAATCAACTGCAGTCGATTGGAAAGTGAGGGCACGATCGCGCTTTTGAGTTGTTGTTTTCTCTCGATTTAGGATATCCCGAATTCCACTTTTTGGTGGAGACCAACATTCGCAAAATAATTCCCGGAGCTGGAGCTTAATTAGAACAATAGACTCATTTTCCCATGATCTCCATAATTTGGTGGTTCATGCAAAGGCAGTGCATAAAAGTACGGAAGGAGACAGACAAGGCTGGGATTGGGTCGATTTGTCACGTGGCGTGCGCAGTCAAGCTTTTCTGCGTCCAATGATATCGCAAGGCTGAGAATTAAAGATGCGGGCCTCCCGCTCTCCCCACGATCCGTGCTGTGCGACCGGAGCTAAAAGTCAACAACAGGAAAGCATCGCGAGAATAACAAAACGATGAGGATACGATATGGAAAGAAACGAGCAAGTCCCAAAGCTGAAATACCGCCTGATATAGATAATCGTGTGCTCTGCTGCTGTGTCCACGGCCTGTTGCGCGTGCGTGTGGCGAAAACTTAGAAGACGACGTAAAAACCTCACCAAAACACGAAAATTGCAAAAAGTTTAGTTGCAACTCTTGGTTGCTTGAATCCCAAGTGAACCCCCGGCGAGGATCGAACTCGCAATCTTCTGATTAGCAACCGGCATAGTCTCCCCTTATTGGAGACCATACGTAGAAGTCAGACGCCTTAGCCATTAGGCCACGGGGGCTTGTTTTTGTTGCAGTTAGCGTGACAAGGATTTATTTTGCACTATATGACTCACATTCTGTGGAGCCATCCTTCACAGAGTTTGACACGAACTTGGTCTGCTGACCTGTCACGAATCATCGCTGGCAATGGGGGCTGAACAGTTTGTTACACCAGACTCTTATGAAGATGCGTGTACCTCGTGTGTGACTGGTTCACTATCTACCCCATTGTCAAAGCAATATTCAACCCCAATGGCTTTCTCAAGGACGCCTCACGCATCTAGGCTTCACTACTGCTTCGCTCCGGTCAAAGGTTCACGTAAACTGGCTTTTTACTCGATTATGACATTGCTGACCGAATTTCCGAGATACACACACTTAAGTTTAGCTGAGTTTGAGACATGGCTACCTCAAATCCGCATCAGTAATCTCATCGAAGGTCCGGATCACGCCACTATAAATCCCATGCAACTCATGTTCTTTAACATCAGATTTCGAGTTGAAAAGCTTTTAAGTCAAGTTGGCCATCTACCAGGATTAATAAGAGTAAAGTGGATATTGAAGGTGGCCGATGATTCAAAAATGAGGAGCATCCTCTCCCAAAAATATTACAAAAGGATGGTAAAGGACAATGAGCCAAACATAAACCGCAAGAAAGCAATCCACGGAACATCACACTCCAGCCTCTCCGCTTCAGTAGACTTTACTACCACTAACCTAAGTTCGTCGAGCAAGATCAGGTTAAAATAATTCAGCTATCATGAGTGTCGCCACAAGGACTGCTGGCAATCGGTTCGGCCATTGTTGGGAGCCCGGCTCTTGTTTACTTCGGTATTGGTTAGACGCACTCTCACAAAAGCCATTTCCAGCGCCGAAATGACGATCAAAATGATAGTTTATCTTGCTGCAGCTGGTGACTACTGCATGCACGATGTAATTATCTCCCATAAAATCATCACATGCATAAACAGCATTCCTCCATTGTTGCCAGTCTAGCTCTTCCAACTCCATTCCAAAACCACTAATATCCATACGTCTCAACTCTCAAGTGACCCCAAATTCACTGAGGGCAATCACTCATCGTCGTTCGGTTCCGTCTCTCAGCTCCAGTGGCCATTATGAAGGTGATTCTCAAGCTTGTCGCTCCTCTTCCGATGGCCAAAGGTTCGTCTGGAATGTGTGGATGATTGAGGGCTGATATAAATGCGAGGACGATTTATAATTAACTAAATTGAAGCCCTCCTCAAAGTAAAGGCGAAGTCTTTAGCGGGCGAATCCGAGGTGTTGATGATCTAACATAACCCTGGCGCTTGACTACGGTGCAGATGGTTATCAACTGAAGGGGAAGCAGAGCCGGAAAGGGCCATCAAAGGAGAGGTGAAGCCCGTGACTTTTTTCAAATAGCAAAAGTAAAATCTATATCCAAGTTGAGATTCTGGGTAGTCGGTAGCTGTTGCTGTTGCGCATTCTCTGTCACGCTTGGGGTCTGAGGATTCGATTAGTCACTCACGCACTCATATGTGGGAACAAATGGAATGACTAACATGTCTTTGAGAATCTGGCCGCGTGTATCATGTGAAGGTTGATGGCGTGAGCATCGCAAGGTTCTCAGAGTTGGTAGCGGAGTTATCGGTGTTGTAGAAGAGCTCGTAGGTCATGGCCTGAGCCCTGAGGCGGAGGCTGTCGGGTGGCATAAACCGCACGTAAAGCGTACGTGGTCTGCGAAAGGTTAGTCGGTCCAGTGTTTCCAGTACTTTCAGATAAATAAAATCGCATACCTTGGGGTTTTGGTGTTGCCTTCGCGCGGGTAAGGTGGCCGCCGCAGCTCCGGGAGAGCTATCAAAGGAGAGGCGAAGCCAAGACACCAATTCGCTCTCCAAAAAAGAAAAAGAAAAGAAAAAGGCCGGGGGCCGCCAAAAATAATACCACCATCTAAGACGGGGGGGGGGGGGGGGCGCCAGGTCACAGCCCCGGGGGGGGGGGGGGGGGGGGGGGGGGGTGCCCCTGAAG
>JAJEQZ010000015.1:84696-229343 GCA_022833035.1 Fusarium marasasianum
GCACAAGAACAAGCAACACGCACATCACGTAAAAAAAAAGAAAAAGAGAAGCAGGCTGGGGCGGGGGGGGGGGGGGGGGGGGTGGGGGGGGGGGGGGGGGGGGGGGGGGGGCGACAGTGCTCAGCCCTTGGGGGCGGGTGAGGAGGAGGAGGGAGTCTCCTTGAAGGTCGGCCAAGGACCAGGCCCGACCGGCTCCCCTTTATCGGGAGAGTCTTTCTGCGCCGCGTCTACGTCGGCTTGTGTCGCTGTCCCTCCTGGAAGGCCTGACCCCTTGGGAGTCAGGTACCGTTCCAGGAGGGCGAGAAGGCGGTCGATCTTGGGAGGCGGGGGCACGTTGGGGTCCATGATGTTGATGTTGATGTTGGTGATGGTTGCATTTTGAGCATCACAGAATGAGAATGGAGGTTATGGCGCGACCCAATGCGGTCTCCACTTTTCATGAAAGAAGCCAGTGGTTCACGGAGTGTAATTGAGAACTTAAGGCACGACGGTCACCGAGTCTGCGATGTACCCAGATGGGCGAAATATGAATGGCATTGACTAAAGATCATCTCATTGCCAGCGTACACTCTCCGGGCGAACATCACCCAATCTACCTCATCTTCAAAGCAATATCCAACCCCAAGGGCTTCCTCAAGAAGCCCTCACGCGTCTCCATAACCTCCTGCTTCAACTCGGGCGTGTATCTCCTCGCCCACGTCGCCGCGATTAACTTCATCTCCATCTCCGCGACATTCCTGCCCACACACGCTCTCGGCCCATGACTAAACGGATTAAACGCAGTCTTTTGCAGCTCATTCAGGCTATCCCAACGCTCCGGCTTGAAGTCGTCCGCATCAGGGCCCCAGATCTCCTTCGAGTGATGCAGCGTGTACGTCGGCACGCTGAGCACGCTGCCGGGCGGGAAATAATGACCCTTGATCGTGACGCCGGGGGAGTTGTCGGGGATTTGGCGCGGGAGGCCGATGCCGGATGTTGAATGGTAACGGAGGGTTTCACTGATTACGTTGTTGAGGTAGGTTAGGTCGCGGACCATGTCGTACGTGGGGACCGAGACGTCAGCGGGGATCGCCTCGTCGAGCTCGGCCTGGAGTTTCTCGAGAACTCCGGGAGTTCGTGTGACGTGATAGAGCAAAGCGCATGACGAATTGGACGTGGTGTCACTGCCAGCGATGAGCTGCGTCAAGGCTTCGGCCGTCAATTCCTCGCGACCCAACGGCTCACCCTTCTCATCTCTGCCTTCCATGAGTCGCGCGAGGAGATCTTTTCGCTCAACGGATGGCGGGTTATCCAATCTAGCTTTGACGCGCGCGATCGCAATTCCGGCAAGGTTTTTGACTGCGTTGAGACCGTTACTGAAGAACGGGTCAGGTAACCATTGAGCGTACGGCTTCAATTGCGGCCAGCATCCCAACGTCGCGCTGACTTCACCTCTTCTGTTGAGAATCTCAATCGCAGACGCATAAATGGGTGCGCTGTCAGGCGTCGCCCGAACTTCGGCTACGTCGGCGCCATTTGCGAGCATGCCAAAGGGTACACCGAAAGCGAGATCGCCGATGACATCGAATGCGAGGTAGTTGAACCACGGGAGACAGTCAAATAGGGCTTGTCGCTTTCCCTTCTTATCGGTAGTCTGGCCTGATGCGACAAGTTTGTCGAGCTGTTTGACGAAGAGCTCGAGGTTGGCGTGGATGTACGGCTCAAATTGGCTGATTGACTTGGCGGAGAAGACGTGGGAGATGAGCTTGCGCTTCCGTGTGTGCTCAGCGCGATCGCGCGTGTTAAAGAGACCTCGTCGAATTGAGACAAATGCATCGTAGAAATCACTAACGCTCATTATTAGCTATGAGAAGAGGCGAAGCTGCGGGGTACTCACGACTTCAAGAAGCCATTTCCGTGGCCGTAGATGGTGGCGATTGCATCAGGATCCGCGATGGAAGTGTGGTTAGGCTGGATTCGTACAACGGGGCCCAATCTCTTGTGAATCTCATCCACGACGCGATATCGTTCACCACGCCTGCAGATGTAGAGAAGCCACAGGTTTGTGAACTGCGCCGGGAAAGGCGCTGGGATATCTCTCAGATGGCCGTAGGTCACAAAGTATGAGTAGAGATACGTCGCGATGAAGACCCCTGCGGTAATGGGGATTGACCACCAGGTGAAGAGGATGTCGACAACAGCCATGACGACAGATTGCGATGCTGCTGATGGTTAGCGATGTTCGTTCTCTACGGTCGCGTACTCTCACCTTTGATTGCAAGAAGCGCGAGTGTTTAAAGACAGCGTGACACTCGTTCGATCAGTCGAGCCGTAGAGCAGTATTTAAGCAATTGGATCACCACGAGGACGGAAGAATCAAGTCAGCCAGCTCTAAACTTCCGCATTCTGGGCTAGCTAAACCTCCGCTCGCCCCCGCATCTCGTTCGGCTTGTCTGGATCGGTAGTTGATTGAAGATGGGGATATTCTCGAAAGCTTACCCGGGATCCAATGACAGTTCTTTAATTTAAACTTAGTCAAGATGATGCGCTTCGTCATCGGGCGCCGAAAGTGCCGATATCTTGATATACCCTGTTGCTGTCTTTGAGCTAGGGTGCAAAGAGCATTGTGTGGTCAATGTGGAGTTCGTGATGATTGGAGTTACCCTATGGTGGTGATGAGATTGAAGACGGACCATGAATTGGACGCCTTCTGGATTGTAACTCGAGATTTATGGAATCTATATGTATAAATAATATTTAGTATAGTTTTATCACGTTTAGCAGTGTTAGAATGGCAGAGAAGTCCATGGACGAGGTTTCTGACCTGTGCAGCCCATTGTGCTTCAAGCGCTATATGGAGTCTCACGTGTAACCATCTTCCTAATTTTTGCAAGCTGCAAAGCGCTCAAATATCATTAAGTTTAAGGAATGCAATGATCAAAGGATGCTCACCATCATTCGGCATCATGCTACAGCAACTCCAAAACTCCTCATCCGAGGTTCACAGGGCTGGATCTCTGCCAAGTTGATGCCCCGCCTCAGCAGAAACACGACCGTCTTGGCTCTGTTTACATTCCCTCACCCAAAAGTCGCGTGCTACTCTATCCGTTCTAAGCATTCAATTCTCTTCCAATGACACCTTAAAATAAAGATGGAAATGAAACAGCTGACGCAGTTGACACCTGCACCGCCCATCAATCGACCATGGAAACAGTGCGTTCCGAACAACCGATAACCGCTGTCAAGCACAAGCCATGTCAGATCTCAGCACCGTCATGCGGTGAAGAATAAGGGACAATCAATGTTTTGGTGCTCGTAAAAACCGTCCAGCCAAGCTGACATTTCTGAAACCAGGGCGTCAGCTCTACAGAGGCAGCCGCCGGAACAGAGGACAGCCGGCTTGGTGCTCTACCAAAAATCCACTGAAACCGCCTGTGACCAGGGGTCGGGCGTGTTTGATCTCCCGTCTCACAATGCCATCTCAGGCACAACCCGGTTTCGCCTCAACCTGCTATTATGGCTGTGTTTATTAACAGAAAATATACGAGAGGAGTATAACTCCATATCTGCGAGACACTCGCTCTTTTTGGTTCTTTTCTTTTCTTGCGCACGTTGATCTGGTATCACGAAGCGACACGACTTTCATTTCGATAATTCCATTCTTACGGTCTTTTTTATTAATTCTTTAATTTTAATTCAGACATTTCAGCTCTGGTAGCATTCCCTTCGATAAAGGAAAGTCCCGCAAAACATCTCCTCGGTTTCTTGTCTCATACACGATATTCGAATGGCTTCAATGAATATGGAAGATGCGGCCTTGGATCTACAGCTCTCGCGAATCATTTCCGCCGTCGAACAGACCACGATATTCACAACCATTGTACCGAAGCCCACTGCCCAATCAGAGGGTACGACAACTGCAGATTCACCTGTTGTTACAGTTACACAGGAAAGCAGCTCAGATAATGGCTCGCCTGGTCAGCCTGGAACCAAGATCTTTGGAGCACTTGAGATTATCATTGCTCTTGGTGTGCTAGGTAAAGACAGTCGTCTCATCTATAAGAAAATATCTAACTGTTGTAGCTGGTGTGTTGCTTCTCATCGTGAGCATCATTCTATGTGACCGACGACGAAAATCTAAGCGAAAGCGAGCTGCCGAGAGATCTCAGAACAGAATGACGGACAAGAGTGCACCACTAGAAGGACATCAACAACCATCAGGAGCAGTGTTACCAGAGTCAATATGGCCCAGGATGGCGGATAAAAACCAAGCTGTTCATGATTACTGGCACAATGAAACGTTACGGCAGAACCAAGGGTGGAATCAAGGACAACAAGCTGGCGTGCAACAGGGTCTACCTAGATATGGATAACCTCGATAGTCACTATGGCATGCACGGAGAAAACTAGTAAAAAAATTAATTTGCAGCTCTCGAGATTTGCGAGGGTAAAACGAATAATGGTTGCCTGTTTTCTGCTCTGTGTCTTGTAGGTCACTTGCTGGCATCTGGGAAGCACAATTAAGTCCCGCTGCATCCCAATGGTATAGTTGCACGTGTGAATCAAGTGCTTGTAGGCCTCCAACACGTAGTTGTTCCAGGATTTGTTGATGGATGCATTACTGCAATATGTTGGCCAGCGAGTTTGGCTTTCAGCCCCCCGGTCAACTTGTAGGTGGCCATTCGACCACACTTGGAAGTGCAGTACGTAATCAGATCTTACCAAACCCTCTTCCTGTGGGAGAGAATCTGCCTTGTAAGCCCAGCGTCCGTTTCTGGGGGCCGAGTTGTGGCTGCTGGCCATACACATCACGATGGAACAGTGTTGGCCCATAGAATGGCCCGCCACCGTTATTTCACTCAAAACCAACGAATCACAAGCACAATAAAAAAGCCTTCCAGCTAGAAGTGTTCAGAATGATAAGAGTCCTTGAGAGGGTTGCATCCGCGGCCTGGAGGCCAGGTTGCGCGAGGCTGGCGCTTATAGCCCCTTCGTGGCCCTCTAGGCGCTGTACGAAAAGGAGGAAACTGACAAGGCATTTTTAAACCACATCTATTTAATGTTCAAATCTGACGTCCTGAACTCACTAAGGATAAAGCTAGCTAGTCGACGACACTAACAGACCTCAACATCACAACGCAATAGACTATCCTTGTCTTTAACCGCGCCGTCAAGGACTCAAGATGGACCCAATTAGACTCATCAGCACAATCAGTGCAGGGAAACTCGCTGAACTACTTCTGACACATGGCCTCTCAGCTGTGTCGAGCTTGGTTGCTATCCCAACTCAACTGCAAGAAAGAAAGGCTGCGGCGCAGAAGGAGATGACATACAAGGAAATGCAGGAGGCCATCCCCAAGCTTCTTGAGATTATCGAACAGAAACAAATTCGGCTCGTCACCAACGCATTCAACTCCACCCCGACATTCATTTCATCCTTCCAAGCCGCTGCTACTGTTGCTGTGCCTCTGATTCTTTTGGACATCGCGCAGTCTATCAAAAGAATCGGCGCAAGCCTCGATGGTATCAAAGACGAGCTAGCGATTTCAAACATAGCTAGAGTTCAAGGCTGGGCTGACGATGGCTTCGGGACATACGTGCACCGATTTGTTCGCAACGAAATGGCCCCGGTCGAGGGGCGTACGAATGGAGAGAGTCACTTCTTCTATGTCTGGAACCCTGATACCGATTGGTATCCAGACTTTGAAAGAAGACAAGGAGAGGATCCTCTCGGTCCCAACTTTGGTGGCTATCATCACGACCTAGCCACGATTTGTGTCAGAATGAGAGCAGACAGACAGGCACTTATTGAAACTACTGGTGACAACAGCAATGTCACGTTCCATCTCATTATCCCAACTTACTATCCAATTGTGATAGACACACCTATCGTCTTCGCTGCAGAGCTATTTCCGCTCATTATCACCGGAAGCCGACATCGTGGCACGGATCTCGTCTGGTTCAACCTTGACGAGGAGCCAGGGTTTCCAAGCCCACAGCTCGATTTCATAGGTTCATTACCTGAAATTGAGAGTAATAGGACCTATGGTATAGCTGTGACCTTTGTGGGTTCCTTTTGTGGCTGTGTCGCTTCTCTGCTAGCAGCAGCCGCATTTCCCCCTTGCGCCCCTGTTGCAGAAGCCGTTGCCGTCTCATGCTGGACCACCACGATGGCATCCGGGCTGCTGGTGCCTGTATCGATGAAGTATGATATAATCTCAGCGAAGGAGGTACAGGTTCTGGGAGATGCGGTTTTCTTGAATTAGGCGGGTTTTTAGTTGTCGCACCGTTCTGAGCATGTCTTTCTACACCTTGCTTTGGCTCGTGGTTCGCAACACTATTCAATGGGCTCAGACTATTAATGCTCCTTATTCGGAGACTCAGGTTACGATCAGCTGAACTGGGCCCAGGCTCGGAGTGCATAATTAGTTGGCTGTTGAGCTATTATATTCAATGGATTAGTTCGAGAATATGCTTTATCGAGAAATTGGAATTTTTGGATCGTTATTCAAGGCAAAGCCCGAAGGTATTCCAATGTTTCAGTCAGTATTACTGAAAAAGACTATCATAACAGTTGTGTAACTGCCTTCGAAGTTAGGAGTTTCTCAAGCTATGGGAAAGGGGACTTACGTCGCTCCAGCTACAGCCAACTCAACAGTCTTTGCATTTGTCAGCAAAGACATGCAACAAACAAATGCAGCTGTCGATACTGGCATGACGGCTAGTCTAGCCGATTGGCTATCAATCATATTGCAAATCATGACTGGCGCCAGTAGTAAAAACACAATAAGTGGGCTCAAGATCGCTCGAGCTGCTCTCATCGTCGAGGAACGAGAGAAGATTTGAACGTGAGGATCGTTGGAAATATTCTTAGAGTTCTGGAGCAATATTAGTCTGGAGCAGTAAATATGACTACTTTGGATTCTGCTTACCTGACTAAATCGACCGACAATCTTATCGCATACATTTCTTTCTAACCATGCTACAATCCCATCTTCTCTGGGACACAGAGATAGTAAATCATCGTTGTTCTTTAGGAACCTCGTTTCACTTCTGGCAATGCAGCTGTATCCTGATAGCCACCGCTGGAGGCTAGAGACGTACTTCTCATGAGGTGACTCATACTTTAGGGATCGCTGAGTTCCATCCAGAAGCTCGTCTTTCGAAAGATTAGCTAGTTGATCTCTGCAGTGGTTAGGTGGCACTCGTACCGTAGGCTGAAAAGGCTGAACGTAGTTTGGTGGTGATCACAGATCGATCTGAGTTTCTATCATCACGGCGAGATGCTAAGAATAGAGGACTCTTTTCTGTCTTGTCTATCTGATCTAGCTGCTCCTCAAGCTCAACTATCTCATCTTGAGTGAGAAGTAAGAGACGCGTTCGAAGGTCTGAGAAGCGTCTGTATATCTGAAAAGAACTATGCCCGGCCATCAAGGCTGAGAATCGTGGGTATCCTTTTCGACGGTCTTCGACTATAGTAATCGCAGTCAATTATCATACCCAAAGAAGCAAATATGTATCAAGACAGGGAAACAACTTACTTGTAATTCTTTCAGTATGGCTTGATGGTTCTGAGATTTTGGGTTAAAGGCTCCTGGAACCCGCCAGGAGGAAGCCCATGTCAAGACCGACCTGGCAAATGTTGGCTTGATTGTGGTCTCCGAGGAGCCTCGTTCAATATCATTGGCCATTCTATATCGGTATTCCAGAGAGATGAGGGTGTCGCGTAACGTGTTGGTGTATCTTATCAATGTTTCTCCAAATGCGTTTATAACCGCTGGTTGATGCCTAATCACACCCTTGGTCCCCTGACTGCAGTGATGCGCAGCATTTGGTGTCAGCCCGTGATGGTGATCTGTCATCTGCAGAAAAGTCCAAACTCCGGAAGGACCTTTACCAGAAATTGCGGATGCAATTACCGTCATATATGGTCCCACAAACAATTACTGCCGTGGATGCTATGCCTCTCACCATCAACGGCAAGGTAAATCGCCGAGCACTTGCCGAACGTGCCCCGACAATCCAAGCGGAAGAGGCTGTGAAGCGCCAGCCGACTTCGTTCATGGAGAGGCATATGCAGGAAATACGGGCTGAGGTCTTGAATATCGGAACACAAGACATTGGACTAGATGACAGCTTCTTCCGCCTTGGCGGCAATTCTATCACAGCTATGAAATTGGTGGCCGAAGCTCGAAAGGCTGGCATACGATTTGCAATAGCTGACGTTTTCCGGTATAACACACTTGGAGAACTAGCGTCCCGGCAGACATCGACAACCGTGAAGTCCGATGAAGAACTTGATTCAGTCACTCTCGTGAGCCCTGATGAGAAGGCTAAGCTTCTCAAGGCTATAGACTCACTGAAAATCAAACTCGCCTCCAATGAGGTCCTGGACATATTACCTATCACGAGCTTCTAGGAGAGAGCACTTGGTTCTCGGCAGCGATGTTACTATTTCCAGCTCGACCTTGGCCGCACAGTGAATCTAGAACACCTTGAGATGAACTGGATATCAACATTAAAAGCATTCCCCATTCTCCGTGCACAGTTTCTTTCTCTCTTCGATAGAAGCTGGCAAGAAGTGCCATATCAAGCAAAGTTGAGCATTGCCGTTCATGAAACCACGTCGGATTTAGATCTGTTTTGCCACAAGTTCTGGTTAGATGACCTGAAAGTTTTATCAGCTACTGAGCCTCCCTTTGGAATCACTCTTTTCAACCACGCTATCAAGGGGAATCGCATGATGGTTCGAGCGTCACATGCCCAGTACGATGGTATTAGCTTACCCATCGTTCTGCAATTTTTCGCAGATACTTACAGTGGCAATAAGGTGTTAACGTCCAAGACAGACTACCTTGAACGATATAAACGTGGTGGGATCTTACCTACCTTAAGTACCTTAACGGTCCAAAAACTTGGTTACTGATGAGGGCAGCTTCATCATCTGAAGGATGTCCCGAGCATTCTCAACTGAAATCGGCTTGGCATGAGCGCGTGTATACGGGCGTTCATGCGGGGCTTTCCCGCCTAACCAAACAATTTTACTATCATCTCCCACACTCCACCACCCTCGTCCTCCAGCCATGTATATTTTCGATCTCGCTTCCCATGACATTGCCATTTCGGCTCGATGTCGGCCCTCTTGATCCAAGTCCAGACGTGACGCATTCCAAGCACCCTCAGTGTCAAAGGTCTTCTGGAGGATGCCCAAATCACGAAGCCGCCGCGAATCCCACATGACGTATCCCCACTCACGCAATGGCCCTCGGCTTTTCTGATAGACGAACTGTTGTTTAGTTTCATCCTGATGAGCCCACCGCCAGATTTCGGTCGGACCAGAGTCGGGATCATCGAAGAACGGTGGTCTTATATGGCTGCGCTCGTCCTCTGGGGTGAAGTCTGATAGGAGGGGTGTGCCGTCATCATCGGGTTCGTTCACGTTATCGAGCGCATCGTAGAGAAAATCGGTTCGAATTCGTGGGCAACCAAAGCGGCGGTCATTTAGCAACTTGTGGCGCGCCTCATATGTCTCTGCCGTGACGATTTGATGCAACTTTTCTAAACCAAGAGAAAGAAGATGTTGGATGTAAGGCGACTCTATTCCAACCCCATATTCAACCCTTAATTCGCCCCAAGTAATATCGTGCTCGGCAACGTCATCAAAGGCTTAAATTGATTAGCACTGGATGCCATCGTTATCATGATGCAACTAACTGCATACCTGGAGAGACTGCCCGAACGAGGAAATCATGAATGCAACCCAGCTGCTCATTTTCCCATGGCGCAAAGTTTGCAAAGAAAACATTTCTCTCTTCTTCTATGCTCCTTGATTTGCTGAAGATGTTGCGGAAGACTTCAAACCTGTACAAAGCTCTTTCGATGCGATATGTCTCATTATATGTTGGGTCGAGCCATCCAACTCGTCGGAAATTCTCTATTATGGAGATATTGTTGACAAACATGCGCGCAAAAGCGCTCACACAGTTGTGGAACTTGCCAATGGGAAGCGCGCTGGCAAGAGTCCATGACTCGGATGGGGATCGTCTTCGGCGAAGATGGTTCGCGACAAACTCTTGGATCTCGTCTTCCGTATGAGACGGCAATTGTGAGGACTCTGACGCGGCGATAGCTTCTGGAAGCACGTCAAAACCCACCTGCGTAGACAAAACGCGCGTTGTGATTGCGTTTTCAGCGTCAATGAACGCATAGAAAAATGCAGGGCAAGACAGCGCGGCGCATCGCAGGGACAGAAGATCGGTAACGGTTGACAGCATCTTTTGGGTTATCTCAACAGGCAATCTTTCGATAGGACTAACTTGAGGTCTCTCCATGGTAGTTGGCATTGAAGAAAAGAGGACAAGATCTTGATAAGAGGTTATGAGCTGGCGAAAGACGACAGTGTGGTAAAAAGCGGGGCATAGGGAATAAGCGCCCGCATACAGTAATGTATTCATCGCCTCACTTTCAAGACATACCTATCCATCATTGGCATAAAGACCCCGCCCGATCTGCAGACCTCATCGGACAAGAGGTTTTTGAGCCTGAGCGACGAAAGGCAGCACTTATCGACCAACTTCGCCAGTGCAAGTTCTTCCATTTTGCCGGTCATGGATGTACTGACCCTTAAGACCCCCTCAGGAGCTATTTGTGTCTTGAAGGTGTCTTGACGAATCCACTGCGGGTAGGCGGTTTACTGGACTTGAATCTTAAGGACCAGCCACCTTTTCTAGCGTCTCTGTCAGCTTGTGGAACGGGCCGTATTCAACAGGAGCAGTTCATGGACGAGAGCGTTCATTTCATCAGCGCTTTCCAACTCGCCGGCTTCCAACATATTATAGGTACTCTTGGGGAGGTCAATGATAGAGTTTGCGTTGATATAGCCAAGGTAGTGTATGAAGGTATTAAAGAAGGTAGGATATCAGATCAATCTGTGGCTTGGGGGCTTCATGAGGGGAGTCGTCGACTGAGAGATAAGTGGCTTGAGAAGATGGATTAAGAAGAACATAGCAGAGGTGTGAGTGATGATGTTCTCAACAACTTGGTTATCAGAGAGCCTGTGGTCCAAGGGGTTAGGTGGGAAAGAAGACGAGTTCGGAGTAAAGCAAAGGCCAAAGGCATGTCGAGATCGAGGACAAGATGGAGGAGAGTTGCGACCAAAGCACTCAGAAGCGTACCGGTAAGCAAGAAAATCATGTCAGGGGTCGAAACCAGGGGTCAGAGATGGTCTAGAGAGGCTTCCTTAGCTATCCTCCTCCGACACAAGATCGAGCCTTCATCGGCCTGGGTTCCGTTTATTCACTATGGTATCTAAACGGCAGGTAGCCTAAGCCAACGGACTTCAATCATTTTCGTATTCTGTCCCTCGAAACCCTTGGACTCAATGTGATATTAATGTTACCGCTCTATGAATAACTGGAGTCCGCTCGACATCAAAAGCTTGTTTGGTGGAAAGCAGGGGTGGTTCGATAAGCGGTATTTAACAACCCACATTATAGAGCTGTCATTCTCGAATATTTGATGACCTGCCTAAATGGAGGGGAGTAAGATGGTCGATCGGGTGATCTGAGGCGACCCTGGTAAAAGCCGGATGCTTTGATCGACAGTCTGACACGTCGAGTATCTTGGTCCGAGCGGTTTCGATTTGATATCTGACCACTGCACAGGCTCGGAACCCGTCGGACTCAACTTCCTAGCCTTTTTGTGATACACGAATTTACCTTCCGCGAGTGAGCTGTTATCTAACAGCGGTGCTTGCTGTCGGCGTGCCTTTTCGGGGTGAAGCATACGCCGTGCTGATAACCAAACCAATAGTGTGAGCGCTGTCACGCCTCCCAACGCCCAGATGGCTTTTACGGCACGGATATTGAGAAGGAGTGGTGAGATTGACCAGGCTACTCTTGTCTATGGCTTGCATAATCATCCCGTAAGATTCCTTGGCTACACCAGCTCACAACGGTGACGCTAATACGCGGGGTGCAGCTCATGTCCCCTGCTGCGATTATTCTCGAATCCTCAACCTCCAGCTGCGAGATTTTGCAACAGCCATGTACAGCATGCGCATCTAGACCGCCGGGATTGCTGTATAGGATGTCAACCGGGCCGATGATAGCCTTTCAGTCCCGCGATGATAATGTGCTAATCGACAGCGAACCTCAAACAGGCTTCAATTTTGAAAAGAGTGGCCTCTTCCACTTTATCTCAGTACATGAAGACATGAAAGAGGGGATATACAGATCTGGAGGATATAAAGTACCATTGAGACACCACTGTAAAGAAAAAGCGTCTTGGCTATCACAGATAAAGTGATACGGTGTTATGCCGGGATCTACGCGGTGGCATAGTCATTTTACCCCAGATTTTCCCAACCACTAACAATCCTCCTAGTAAAGCCAAGGATCATAGCCAGCAAATACACACCCTTGGCAAATTCACTAGTAGTAGCCCTTTCCTTGAAACTCCGAAGGACTTTCTTTTTTCAGTCGTAGATCGAGGTCAAGTGAGCTATCGCCGAGCCATTATGGTGCCATGGCATGCAATAGCCTGCTTCTTAATGGCTGCCACCTTTTTTCACATCCGGTCCATGGGTGTACCTGACAGCCTGGTAACATTTCTTTCTATGGCATGATCTGTCAACACCATCTGCAGAATCTCAGACAATATTACTGCAGAAAAGATGTGTGTGCGGGGATTTATCTCGGGGTCGGAGGGCGCCGCCGTTTGGGGATGACGTTCCGGACGGGCCAGCTGGAATGGTCTTGTGAAACGGAGGGTTTTTATATTGGTGCGGGCTCGAGGATAAGAAGTCGTGCATGGAACGCAAGAATTGGCATTTTCTTGGCTCTTGGCTTTATTCTTTACTTAACAGACAAGACCCTCTTTGATAACCAAGCTTTTATATCTGCATCTGCACAGCTTTTCTCAATGGCCTTCAAGACCAAGATGCCTGCACTTGACACTTCACCCGTGTCCTCACCCGTTCTCTATCCCTCTGTCACGTCCGACTTTGAAGCTGCGAATCGCAGATATGCAGCAAAGTTTACCCAGTCCCACTTACCATCTCCGCCCCGTCGGTACGTGATCTCATACCCGCGCCTAGGATCGGGGGCCTAACATTTACCCAGAAAGGTTGCGGTGGTAGCGTGCATGGACAGCAGATTGGACGTTGAGAAAGTACTGGGTCTAGACCTTGGCGATGCCCATGTCATCCGAAATGGTACGTACTCCAATTTTCCTGTCTCACCTGCAAAGCTGACACTTACAGCTGGCGGTCGAGCTGTCGAAGCGCTTCGATCAATCCTGATTTCTCAGCAGATGCTGGGCACACGTGAGATTATTGTCATGCACCATGTAAGACCATTCCATCTCATTTTATTCGTTATTTTTCCATTATCACGGCAATATCATAAGGCCATAATTTCCTGCCCCCCATGGAGATAGTGACCGGCCCGGCTGACACCCCACGCTTCTAGACCGGCTGCGGCATGCAGAGCTTCTCCGACACAGATTTCCGGTCCAAGATCAGACGAGAGCTGCAGGAAGACGTGGACCACATGGCGTTTCTTCCGTTCTCTGATTTGCGGCAGAGTGTTATTGATGACGTTGCATTTTTGCGTAAGAGTCCGTTGGTTTTGGATGTGCCTATTACTGGATATGTTTATGATGTCAAGACGGGTCGCATTGAGCAGGTTGATGAGAGGGCTGACTCTGAGTGCTCTAGCCCTTAGAATTCTATTTAATATGTACTATTGGCGCTGCAGGATATTGATTTAGAGCCGGAAAAGGATAGCGAGCGAGCAATTGAAATCGCTTAGTTACAAGAACCTCAGAGCAACACGTGACCTGTGATGATGGCCGCTTTTGCAAGTTGTTGGTGTCCCTCATCGCACATATTTTCCTCTCCTTATTTCTTACAAGCTCCGATTATTCTCTTTACTATGGCACTACCTACTGCAGACCTCCAACAGCATCTTGACTGGATTCATGCCCCTCAATTGCGGACGCCATACTTCGATGAAGATCCTCGAGGTCAGCGCTATATCTTCCCTTACTTAGAATAAGTGTTAACGTTAAGCGGCGGCCATAAGTAATATTAGGCCCTGATTAATATAATACATACAGATTAGTATAAATAGACTAAATATACTTAGCCTAGTATATAAATTATATATATACTATATAATATAAAGGTATATATACTAAGCCTAATTAGTCTTAGTATTATAATAATTATTAATATATATAAAAGGCAGTTTAAGGTAAAGAAAAAAAATCTATAGTATAACTTTTAGCCTTATTATTACTTTCTTTAGTATTATAATAATTATTAAGTACTTTATTATATATAAATATATTAATATAATACCTTAAACCTCCTTAGTAATTAATTTTATACCTTTACTACCTTAAAGATATAATTAAAAGTATAAATTTAATACTAAAGGTAATTTCTATAATAATAGTTAGTATATAAGCTATTAAGGTAGCTATATTATTATTAACTCCTTTTAACCTTTTTCCTTATAACCTTTTAATTTATAATTTCCTTTATAGTACTATTTAATTTCTTTATAATCTTAATTAAATCTAATATATAAAAAAAAGTACCCTAGGCCTTAGTAATATAATAATATTATAAACCTAAGGTTAATACCTTAATAAACTCCTTATTAAATTAACTTCTTACTTAACCTTTATATTAATAAGTATAGTAATAAGGATCTTAAGATTAAATATAATATATTAATAAAAGCTATTTAATAAAGTATTACTAAGTAACTTAATAAAAAGTTTCTTAAGTATAGGTTTAATTAAGAAAAGGTTAACTATAAGCTTAATAAACTGCTTAAGGACTATAAAGCTTTTATAGCTATATTTTATAACTAAAGTAATACTAGTTATAACTATAAGTTTAGTTTCTTTTTTATAATAAAAAAGAAATAAGAAATATATATTAAATAGTATAGAAAAGGTATATTAGCTATATAAAGAAAGGGTATATAAAACCTTAAAAAGTATTAGCTTACTTTTAATAGTAATTAATTTCCTAATATAATTACTATTAAGGTTATTAACTATAAAGGTTTTAATTAAATAGGTAAAGAATCTTTTAAAAACCTTTTTATAAATAATAATAAAAAGCCTAAAAAAAAATAACTAGCTTAAGCTAAAAATAGCTTTAGTAAAAAAGAAACTATAATACTATTAAAAGTAATGCCTTTATAAAGGTATTTATATACTAATTTAGTATTTCTTTCTTTTTCTTATTAGCTTCCTTTAGTAGCTTTTATTGCCTTAAGGTAAAAAAAGAAATTACACTAAGCTATAAATTAAAGTAAAAGTATAAGTCTTAAGTAAGCTATAAATACCCTTTTTATTAGCTAGTAAAAAAGTTAGTAAGCTATTAAAGCTAATAATATTAAAAAAGTACTTTAAGATATTAAGAAAAGGTTTTTTAATATATAGGAGTTTTTTATTAAGGTCTTCATAAACTAGCTTATAATAAATAGGTATAAGGCTATTTAATATAACTCTTTTTTTTCTTAGTTTAAAAAGTAGCTTTTTCTTTATAATATAAGTAATTTTAGGTTTATTACTAATAAAGGCTTTAATAAAAAGCTAGCTTTCCCTAAATATAATAATATATAATATATTAGTAATAATATATATAATTAGTAAGCTTTAGTATAAGGTAATATAACCTATAAGGCTTTTTTTATAATATAGTTAAAGTAGCTATAAGTATATATAAAAGTAAAGCTTTTAATAATATAAGTAAATCTAGTAAGGCTATAATAAGGCTAAAGAAATTAATTTATATTATATATAAAGCTATAATATTTATTACTATTAATACTTATATTTATTATATTATAAAATTAGCTTTAAATATTTTAAAAAATAGTATACTTATATTTTAATATATATTATATTTAGTATTAAAATTTAAATTTTTTTTAATAGGTATTTCTTTATTATTTATAATAGTATATTTAGCTAATTAATTATATAGCTTTATAGGTAAATTAGTTACTTTTATTATAGTTTTACTAAATATAAAGTAAGTAATTTAATATATTATATATATTATAATTTATAAGCTATTATAACTTATAATTATAAATTAATAATTATATATAATATATTAATTACTAAAAGTACTAAAATATATAATTTAAGAAAGTATTAGTAATATAAAGCAGTTTATTATAAGCTAACTTAATATATATATTTTATTATAAGTCTTATAAAATAACTAATTTATAACTATAGTTTAGGTATATAAAGAAAAGCTTTTATTTTATATATTACTTTTTCCTTATTAAATAACTATTTAATATTACTATATAATATAATATAATATAGTTTAATATACTTAATAATTAATAGCCTTTTTAAATTTACTAAGATACTATAGCTATACTAGTAGTACCTATAATAGTAAATTTTAATTTAAATAACTAGTTTATTCTTTAGCCTTTAGCTAATAATAGTTAATGTTAGCCTTTATTAAATATAAATCCTAGCTTTATACTATTTAATACTAACTAGTACCTATAGGTATACTTTATATTTAGGGCTTTAATTACAGTTTAGGCTTTATATAGTTAATAGCCTAGAATATAAAATACTATATAAAGCTAGTATTTCCTTCCTTTTAGTATATTTTTATAAACTTTTTCTTATTAAGTAAAATATATAATCTAAAGTAATTAGTATTTTTTATACTTAAATAATATAATAGTATAGTAATACGCCTAGCCTAACCTTAATATAAATCTTATATAGTTTAATACTATTATTTAATAAGCTAATTAATAGTATAACTAGTAAAGGATTAGTTATCTTTAAAACTATTAGCTAATACTTACTATTAAAATAGCTTAAGGTTTACTTATAATTTAAAATACTAAAAGTATAGGAATATTTATAATAAGTATTAATTAAAATAGGTATATAATTTAAAAATAGTAAAAGTATTAGTAATTTTAATAAAAAAAGTAGTTAGTTAATATAAGTAATTTATAAGTTAAGTTAAAATAGTAATATTCTTACCTTTATAATATAACTATACTATAACTTAAAAAAATATTAAGGTTTTAGAAAAGTATATATACTATTAAATTAAGCTTTTTTTATACTTTTAAATAGTATATAAGTTTTTAATTTTTACCTTTAAATAATAAATATATTATTATAATATTTATATAAGTACTATATTATAATAATAAAGGCTAAATTAAATCTTTTTAATTTATATTAGTAACTATAGCTTTTTTTTCCCTTTAATACTACTACCTAATCTTATAATAATAGCTTATAGCTATATATTTAATTCTTAACTTTTTATATTTTTATTTTCTTTTTACTATTTTATTTAGTATTTTATTTTATTTATTAATATACTTTTAGTACTTATTTTACTGCTTTTTTATAATTATATTTCTTAATATAATAAAGTTACTATATTATATATTATATATTACCTATTTAGTTATATTTTATAAGTAATCTTACTAAGCCTAGCTTAGGTCTTTTTTTAGTTTAAAAGACTTTATAAAGTTAAATAAACTAGTATAGGTATATATAATAAGTACCTATAAGTAAATAAAGTACTTAGGTAATAATAACCTTATAATTCTAAACTTCCTTTTTATTTAACTAAAGGTAAGCTTAATAATAATATATAAATATAAGTACTAGAGGTTATATAATTCTTTTATATTTTATAGTCTATTTATAAAAACCTTTTACTTTTTAAAATAATATTAAATACTAGTATATAATATAATAAGACTTAAGTACTTTTTAAAGCCTAAGTTACTAATATAAAACCTTTATAGAGGTATTTTTAAGCTTTTTAAATATATAAAGTATATAAAAAAAGTATTATTTACTAAGCCTTTATATCCTATAAGTATATATAAAAATATATTATTAAGGTATATAGTATAGAAAATATTTTAAGTAAGTAAAGCCTTTTTATTATATTACTTTTTTTAACTTTTTTTTAGTATATATACCTTTAGGTATATTTTATTTATAGTACTAATATAGCTAAAAAAGTAATAACTTTAAGGCTTTATAACTAGCTTATAATATATATTATTAGCTTTAGGCTAGAGTATAAAAGCATTATATAGTTTAAGAAAGGCAAAGAGTACTATATATATAATTAATAATATAGTACTTTAAGTAATCTTAAAGTAATATACTATTACTTTTTATAAGTAGCCTTAGCTAATAATATAAAAAAATACTATAACTTTATACTTTAAAGTTTAACTTTACCTTTTCTTTAGTTATATATTCTTTAAAAGCTACTTAACTAATTAATAAAAAATAGGCTTTATAATCTAAAGCTTATTAAAAAACTTAATATTATAGCTATAAAGAAGCTTATATATAAGCTATAATATAGCTATACTTTTATTAAGATAAATACTATACTATATATTATTAATAGTAAAGAAATATAATTTTTTTCTTTTTTATAGCTAGCTAAGCTTATTAAGTACCTAAAGAATAATAAGGTCCTTTATATTATAGTATAGGTCTTTATAGTAATTATTTATAGTCTTATACTTTTTCTTTTTATAATTATTATTACTAAAGTAATTATAGCTATTATTTAAGTTAAAAGAAAGAATATTAAGAAAACTAAGCTTTTTTTAAATATATATAATAAGTATAGTATTAAATATAGTAAAAAAGACTTTATATAAGCTAACTATAATAGCCTTATAGTTACTATTATTATTAATAAGGTTAATAAAGTTAATAAAAATAAGAAAAGTTATAAAAAAGGATATATAGTACTATTATACTTATAAACTATATATAGTAAACTATATATAGTAAGGAAAACTATATATAATATAGCTTTAGCCTAGTAAAGCTATATATAGTAAAAAATATACTAAATATACCTTAATTATATAGTAACCTTACTTAAAAAGGTTTATAATAAAAGAAATATATCTTAAAAATACTAATCTTTAAGTAAATCCCTTAAATAGATAATTTATTACTAAGCTAGGCTTATTTAGAAATAGCCTTATATATAATCTATTTATAGTAATCTATATGTATTGTATTAATTAGGGCCTTAGTAAGGGTTTTGCTATTATACGTACTGCTAATGGGCTACAGTTAGATAAACAGTTCCAGCACGCCTTGACTCTTATTGGCCGTCCGTATAGCTCAAGCATTGTAAAGGCTTGATAATGCGTAATATATTGATTCCGGCACAAGCTCCGTAAATAGGGTTGGCATCTCTACGATATGAATATAATTCACCAGATATACCAATGTAATTCCTTCTTTTCCAGGATGCAAAGTGGTGCTGAATTTGTGATAGCCATGTCTAACAGCTTACAAGTAGGGCGCATGAATAGATTTCTGCAGACAGATAATCACCCGCATCTTTCAACCCCCCTTATAGGTGCAGAGATCTTTGAAACGATCCCAAGCAGTCAGTAGAACCTGAAAATACCTATTAAAAAACTTCTAACTAAGTTCTATCCGCTAAGTTAAGCTCTTAGCCATAAGTCTTAACTATAAATAATATATCTAGCTTATAACTTAAATATTATACTAAATAACTAACTAATTACTATAGCTAAAGGCTAATAAAAAAAAAACCTAGAGTATAACTTTTTAGCTAGCCTTAAAGGTATATAAAATGCTTTAATTTATTAGCTAAAAAAGGTTAGCTTAATACTATAAATACCTTAGATCTTTAAAATAGTAGTTTTTATATTAATAAAAATAGTTTTTTATTAATATTATTTAAACTAACTAGATATTTAAAACTATATTAATAAAGCTATAGTTATATTATAAGTTATATTTTAATATAAAAATACCTTTTAAGATATAAATAGTTATTAAGACCTTAAGAAAAATAAAAAAAAGGCTATAAAGTTAATTTATATATAAAACTTTAATTAGCTTAATAATAAATTTCTTATAAACTTTACTTTTTTTAACTATAAAACTATTACTTATATAGTAGCCTTTAGTAAATTTCTTATAGAAATTATTTAAGTTACTTATTAAAAGAAAAGTATACTATTTACTTTAAAGAAAATAAAAGTAAAAAAAAAAAATAAAAAGGAAAAGGCTATATAGCTATTATAGTAAAATCTAGCTTAGATTATATTTATATTTAAGGTATAGATAGTAATTTAACTAAAAAAGACTTTTAAGTATAGTATATAGCTATTAAATTTATTAAGAAATATTAATATATAAAAAAAGCTTAACCTTAAGAAAGTTTTATAATAATATATATATTAGTGTAATTAAGAAAGAAGGTTTAGGGTAATTAGAAGGTAATGGCAGAGTTAAGTTTATAAGTTAATTATAAGGTTAGAAAATACGCTTCGGGTTTAATACAATGATTGAAAAACTTCAATCCTGGTGTTGAGAAGGACCGGGGATGTTGGGTGATCGTTGGAACGATGGGTTCCTTTCAGGATATCGAACAGTACGATCCCATTCAGCTAGAGAATCGCAACCACTTCGTAGCCAAGCTCTTAGCTCATGTAGGAGAAGCCTGGTATAGTCGCGCCCCAGAAATCTTGGATCAGGTTCTCCGCTTGGCCAGAACTGCACTGCGTGTCTATCGATTTGAGAATGGCGATGATGTATTCGAGCAAATATTCGGCGGTGGTAGATCTGGGCCGGTAACTCGTGTCCTGGTCATGAGGCGGCCTGCTGCTCGTGTAGAGGAACTCAAACACTCGCAACTCTCGCGACAGCCACGTTCTAGCACGAGATACAAGTTCTGGGTCATTCAAGAAGTCCTGTGGCAAAAGTTCTCTATATCTTGATTTCTTGACGTGACGTCTGTTGAAACCCACGTGGAGAGAATAGAGGTTATTGCGATAGACTGAACGCCGTCTCCAAGTGATATCGTCGTCGAAGAGCCACGAAAGACGCCGCCCGAGGTCAGAGTCATCACTATGTTGGCTGCCAGAAATCCGGCCCAGGTTTTTTTCTTGTTCAGAGCACTCTGGTACTTTGTAAACCTTTCCCTGCCCAGTATCCTCACTCAGCTCGTATTGGACTTCGCCAACATTGTTTTTGCACAATGGGCAAGTCGGTCGTTTTTCCAGCCACGTGACGAGACACAGGAAATCGAAGTTGCTATGTCCACAGGGTTGAGCGCGGCAAGGCTCACTCACGTCAGCTAAACAAATGACACAGCATTGGGCAGTCGAGTCGTCGGTTTTCTCTGGTGAAATCTGTTCCAGAGTGGTTTGCAATACTTGTCGCCGTAAGTCGTCGTCACACGGTGCCGGATCCATGAAGGCAAAGGGGTCAAATAGTTGTAACAAAAGGAAACAAATATGGTCGGTGAATTGGTCGATATGCCAGAGGACAAAGAAGATAGTAAGGATGCCAGATGTGATGTCTGTAAAGCTCACACGGAAGATAAGATGTTAGGCACTAACGAAACCTTAAGCCTGAGGTGACACTTGAGGCGCGTGATGTGAGAATCAGCTGTCAGGTCTATCAAAATAACACTCTATACCAGCTGCCTCAGAGTATACATTGCCCAAGAGAAGCTTTCAGGGTCACAGCCTCCTTATAGGTGAGCGGGCGACGTGTGGGTCCAGAGGCGGTGAGTGGGGACGCTAATTTCTAGGTAGGCAGACAGACGGCAACAACAGCCCCAGGAGCTACAATAATGGCTACCTTCATTATCAACATCTCAACTCGCATGATACAAAACTCGAAATGAGCGGTCTTGATGAGTTCGAGGCCATAGGCCTTGTCAACAAGGTCGCATCTGAGCTGCACAATCATATCCAAGTCCACGATAAGACCCTTGCCGAATTCATCATCGCTCAAAGACTTGAATCCGACAATTTCGACAGCTTCAAAGACAATGTGACCAAACTCGGTGGGGGTACTCTGCCTCTCAGCCTGATCGAAAGCATCGACCGCCTCGTCTTGATGATTCATCCATCTATGAAGAACAAGCCCAGTAATGAGCAACGCCAGCCGCAACGCTCCCGCGAGAAAGACGCCAGTGTGTTCTCTGGCCTCGCCGTTCCAGACAAGGCGCCATCTCCGGATCCTATCGAAGATGCACTACACGCCCTCGAAGCCCTTGCACCAAAACCTCGCGAAGATCGTGTCGCGACCCACCGCCGTGGCCGAAGACGAAGTCGAAGCCCCAGCCGTGACAGCTGGCCAAGGCGAAGCTCGACAAGCCAGTCACCAGACCTCCAAAAACATGGCAGTACCCCACGCGATCGGCACAGACGCCGCAGTAGTTACGATCGAGGATATGAAGGCGGCCGACGTCCGTGTCAACCTTTGCCTGAGGCGGACGATCTTCCTATACTTCATAAGCTCTACGATGGTCACGTCACAGGTGTCAAGGATTTTGGTGCCTTCGTACGTCTACAGAATGTCCGAGGCCAGGTTGATGGGCTTGTTCACGTTTCAAGACTAGCAAATGGGCGCGTGAACCACCCATCGGATTTACTGCAAATAGGACAGCCTGTCAAGGTCAAGGTCATTAGCATGGATGGAAAAAGGATCGGCTTGTCAATGAAGGACGTTGATCAGGAAACTGGACATGATCTCGCCCCCCAAGCAAGCTTCGGTTCCGGTGCCAATATGCTCTCCTTGGGTGGTAATGACGCCATGAAAGTCGATCATGGGGTTTCCAACCAGCATTCAAACATGCGTCCAAAGAAACGACTGACCTCACCTGAACGGTGGGAAATACGCCAGCTTATTGCGTCCGGCGTCGCAAAGGCATCGGATTACCCTGACCTCAATGATGACTACAACGCAACAATTAGGGGTGAGGGAGAAATGGAGTTGGAGGAAGACTATGATATTGAAGTCAGGGAAGAGGAGCCACCTTTTCTTGCTGGTCAGACGAAACAGTCTCTTGAACTTTCGCCTATCCGGGTCGTGAAGGCTCCGGAGGGATCTCTCAATCGGGCCGCTGTCTCCGGTACCGCTCTGGTGAAAGAGAGAAAGGAATTGCGTCAACAAGAAGCGGAAGCTGAGGCTGCGGCTGACAAAGAGAAACGCTCTCAGATTTTCACCCAACGGAGTGACCCAATGGTGAACCAAGATCTGCATGGCTTGACAAATGAGCAAAGAGAGACCCCGGAACCCAACGCAGCCCGCGTCCCCGAATGGAAGCGCGCTATTCAACCCAAAGACGAATCATATGGTAAACGAACAAGCTTATCAATTAAGGAGCAGAGAGAATCACTCCCTGTTTATGCTTTTCGAAACCAGTTGATTGACGCAGTAAAGGAGAACCAAATCCTTATTGTGGTTGGCGAGACCGGTTCAGGCAAGACGACTCAGCTGACCCAATACCTTGCAGAGGCAGGATTTACCAATCATGGCATCATTGGTTGTACACAGCCTCGCCGTGTTGCTGCTGTATCAGTGGCTAAACGAGTTGCTGACGAAGTCGGTTGCAAACTCGGGGAAGAGGTTGGATACTCTATACGGTTTGAAGATCATACGAGCCCGGCAACCAAGATCAAATATATGACAGATGGAATGCTGGAGCGTGAGATCTTATTAGATCCGAATATTCAACGGTATTCTGTGATCATGCTTGACGAGGCCCATGAGCGGACTATCCCGACAGACATCCTTTTTGCATTATTGAAGAAGACTCTGAAAACACGACCTGACCTCAAGGTTATAGTCACGTCGGCTACCCTCAATGCCGAGAAATTTTCTACCTACTTCAACGATGCACCGATCTTTACAATTCCTGGACGTACCTTTCCTGTCGAGATACTATACTCAAAAGAGCCTGAAACTGATTATCTGGACGCTGCGTTGGTTACCGTTATGCAGATTCACCTGACAGAGGCTTCTGGGGATATCCTGTTATTTCTTACGGGCCAAGATGAAATTGATATCTCGTGTGAGGTGTTGTATGAGCGAATGAGGGTATTGGGACCCAATGTTCCAGAACTTATCATCCTTCCCATTTATTCAGCACTACCAAGCGAGACTCAAAGTCGCATTTTTGAGCCAACCCCGGCCGGGAGTCGAAAGGTTATTCTTGCGACTAATATCGCTGAAACATCGATTACGATCGATGGTGTCTATTATGTGGTAGATCCGGGGTTTGTCAAGCAAAAGGCCTATGATCCCAAGCTCGGCATGGATTCACTCATTGTCACCCCTATCTCACAAGCGCAAGCCAACCAACGAGCCGGCCGGGCTGGCCGGACAGGGCCTGGTAAATGCTTTCGACTTTACACTGAAGCAGCTTTTGAGTCAGAGATGCTGCCATCGCCAATTCCTGACATTCAACGTCAAAATATCTCTAATACTATCCTGATACTTAAAGCATTAGGCATCAATGATCTATTGCAATTCGACTTTATGGATCCTCCACCAGTTAACACGATGTTAATGGCTCTTGAGGAGTTATATGCACTAGGCGCCCTTGACGACGAAGGACTTCTTACGCGGCTCGGTCGGAAAATGGCCGATTTTCCCATGGAGCCAACTCTAGCCAAGGTCCTGATTATATCCGGGGAGCTTAGATGCTCAGACGAAATGCTTTCTATTGTTGCTATGTTGAGTTTGGCTAATGTTTTCTATCGACCGAAGGAAAAACAAACTCAAGCTGACCAGAAAAAGGCCAAGTTCCATGATCCATATGGAGATCATCTGACTCTTTTGAACGTCTACAATTCGTGGAAACAGAATGGCTATTCCGCGCCGTGGTGTTTCGAGAATTTCATCCAGGCACGTGCAATGAAACGGGCAAAGGAGGTAAGAGAACAGCTGATCAAAATCATGCAGCGGCATCGGCATCCGGTTGTTTCCTGTGGCAGCAAGACTGAGCAGGTGCGGCGGGCCCTTTGTGCAGGCTTTTTCCGTAACTGTGCTCGAAGAGACCCCGAAGCTGGTTCAGGTGGCTACAAAACCGTCATTGAGGGCACTCCAGTCTGTACCCATCCTTCATCTGCTCTCTTTGGTAAACAAGCCGAGTGGGTGGTCTATCACGAACTAGTGCTCACAACACGTGAGTATATGCGATGGACAACAACCATTGAAGCTAAGTGGCTCATCGAGGCGGCCCCAACCTTCTTCAAGGTGGCAGGGACTGGTGGTACCATGTCTAAACGACGCAAGCAAGAACGGATACAGCCATTGTACAACAAGTATGCTACTGAAGATGATTGGCGGTTGTCGGCACAGCGCAAAGGTGGTAGAGGCGGAGGTGGAGGCGGCACATGGGGATAGTGTTGCTGTAGAATGTCTATTTGCTTTGACATTTCATCCTCGATTCTTGGCCACCTTTTCACGTTCCAACTTATCAGCGTGTTATTTTCCTCCCCTCCTCTCAGTGATATATACTTCATTTTGTATTTACGCTGCATATTGCTTTACTTATTTCTTAGCTATACTTGCCAACTTGTATCTTGCTAGTATCCTTGGTAGTCAATCACCTATTTATAGTCTAAATTGTTGTCCAGATGTGTTGTTTGCAGTTGAGAGTTGTGGCTGAGAGCTGAAATTAGTAGACAGAACTTAGTGGTCTGGGGGGCTGGTATGTTAGAAGAGATGTACTAAGTTCTATCCAGATTTAAGCAGCATTTGATTAGTTTTTCGCTGTGATGTACCCCATCTGAGTCAATGGCCAAGGTCTACTAGTGTTGAATGTCTGCACGAAGAAACTATTGCTGTAACGTGGTTCTCAAATCGATTCCTGGCAAACCTTAGAATATGACTAGGGAGTCTCTTGGACGTGACAACACTCGATTATTCGTTCATGAGCTGAGGGCCTGGCCCATCGCTTCAGAAGTAGTTATGAGTCGTTAGCTGAATTGGATCGTACTGTCTAAATTCATGGTAGGCTTTTTCATGACGTTTTCATCTGATACGAAGACCGATATCTTGCTTTACTGCCTAGGAGATAGAAGACAGAACATTTCCCGATCCTTTGCGTAGCGTATTTCACACATCGAAATATAAAACTACCATAGAAACTTATCCTAGCTCGAAGTCCCACCGATCATTGTATTAGTTCTAACCCTCGTACGTTGATTGGAAGCTAGGCTGCATACTATTCAAAGATGCCGAGACACGGTAAACCGGAGAACTGTTCCTATTCCTGGGACTTAGAGATGACTGATAATCTGATTACTACAGAGAGTCGAAAAATGAATCACTTGACGTAACGTTGAGGTGCCCATGTTTGGGGTTTTCCTAAATAGGCATAGAGGGTCCACGTTACGTACGGTTCGTGTTAGTAACTCTGGCTGCGATAAGACTAGTGATTGAGTTATGTGTAAAGAAAAAGTTCCCACTGGCTGATACTATTAGAAGTTATCCATTAATTCGATTTTGATGGGGATTGAAGTGGAGAAATCTGGGTTTGAGTTTCTGAGCGGAGATGGAGGCTGAAGAATCGGGATATTACTCACCGAGATATATCAACCTGCCCAGGCCCCTCTCAGGTGTGCTCGGTGCTCGGTCTGTTTTGATAGTTGTCCCGTCACTTGATTTATCAAAATGCCTTCAAGAACAATTGACACGCCAAATGAGTGGTCCGAATCGGCGGACATCATCTCACGGTTCCTGGCTTTACAGCAGATTTACAGCGCCAAAGAATTAGACTCGTATCTCCAGTCACTGCAACGCAACCACGAGCACAAATCATATCCCGAGAGTCAATTTACGGATGTCGTCGTTCTTTGCGCCTCAGCAATTCTGTCGATACCCGAGGCAGTTTTTGAGTGGGCAGTGCAGCAGCAGAGCCAAGACGAGGAACGGGAACGAAACACAGTACTGGTACTATGCGGAGGCATCGGGCCTTGTACGACATTCGTTTACGACGCTATTAGAGCGAGCAAGAAATATTGCTCGATATTTGAGACGATAAATGGCAAGCCTGAAGGCGAGGTTCTGAAAGTCATGGCAGAACACTTCTATAAACTCAAGATCGACCAAAATGGGGATCAAGACAAGGGCTTCCGGATCTTGGTATCTGATCGCTCGAACAACTGCGGAGCAGATGCATCAGAGGCACAAAAACTCTTGGAGGAGAGCGGTGTTCGATGTCCAAGATCTATGGTTGTTGTGCAGGACCCGGCAATGAGCAGCCGGACGATATCTTCGTTTGAAAAAGTCTACGAGAATGATACCGTGCATATTTCGTGCTGGCCACGGCTGAGCCAACCAAGAGAGGTTGAACAAGAAAAGACGCTGCCTAAGAAAGATGTCCGAAGGGAGCTTTGGTCTATGGATCGCTTTCTGGACAGGATCATTGGGGAGCAGGGTGGAGTTATCAGAGCGAAGTCGCCAATTGGCATTCCAAACGAGGTGGAAAACGCATGGTCGGCTATAATGGATGAAAGCAGCTCAAAAGTGTTTTCATAGAAAATAATATCATAATTCTCATCCTATATTCGGGTGTGCTGTTGAGAATGTTTGATATTGACCGGCAACGATTCCGGTTCTGACGTCAACATTTTCATGTAATATATCGCATCGGCGTTGTCCGAGATGCAGATATCAGATCAGCCTGCGAGATTATTTTCCGTTTCACAACGTCACACGATACACACCATCCTCAACCTAACCCTGCTGATTGGATCCTCCCTAAACGTTCTCGAACCATCACCAGAAGCAAAATCTCTTCCCGGTCCCGGATCTTGTCGCAACACCATGGCATCACTACGCCGTTTCAGCCTCGTCTTCTACGTCCCACCCGCCAATGCCTGCGCATGCAAAGCCGCCATCTTCAAAGCCGGCGCGGGCCGCTATCCCGGTCCTGGCGGTTACACTGAGTGCGCGTGGCAGACATCGGGGATTGGACAGTTTAGGCCGGGAGATGCGGCGAATCCGGCGATTGGCAAAGTTGGGGAGTTGGAGGAGACGCCGGAGATTAGGGTTGAGACGTTGATTGTTGGGGAGGAGGCGGTGCGGAAGGCTGTTGCGGCGTTGAAAGAGTAGGTTCTCAAGGTTATGAGGAGGATAAAGGCTGATTTTATAGGGCCCATCCGTATGAAGAATGTCCATACCAGGTCTATCAGGTGGAGGACTTTTAATGAAGATACCTATGTTTGGTGGGTATGGCGGTAGGAATCCATCAGCATTCTGTTTTCGGACGCAACAAGATTCGGTCGTTTACGACTCACGGAAGAAACGAGTCAGGCTTTTCATTGGAAGCATTCATCTTTATCGTCTTAGCAACTGTGATTCAAATTATATCAGAATGAAGAAACCGAAATTAGGGTATTATCAAAACCAAGTCTTCCAATCGCCATTTTACGTGATCTCAGCATTTCCATTTCAAGCAACAAGAACCTTTGTCTGCGGTAAGAGAGTCGTCCATCTTTCTCCAGGCTTTCTGCTCCACATCCTCTTTAACGCCTCAATACCCTTCAACAAATTTCCAAATCCACTTCTCGCATGATGTCGTCTTAAAACATTCTCAAAATACACCTTGTGCTCCTCAAGCTGTGCATCCGATGCCGCCACAAAAGTCGTCCAGACCAACATATGGGCCACGGGGGAAGTTTCTGGAAATTGTTCGAGGGCTTCGATAAAGCGCTGCACGCGTGCGACTGACTCGGGGTTGGTGGGTATAGGGTCAAAATCGAAGAAGTTGGAGGTATGGTCGGAGAGGACTTGTTGGAGATAGATATCTCGAGCTTGGTAAACGAGACTTGAGACTTGAGAAAAGAGTGGTGCATGTTCTGGATAGAGCTGGAGACAGTGGTTCAGACACCCGAAAAGTTGGTCTGTTCGAGCTTGTGATGAGATCGTCTGTAGACCTGTTTCTTCTCCAAGATGTGGAGCAGCATACACTCGGATTCTATCATACTGTTAGAATGTCTGTGGTTCTTCGAGGTGAAGTTGTGTGGACTTACTTGTGAAGCTCACGCATGATAAAACCAGCTAGGATACCCGTACCCAGCCCTTCCTTTCCTCCGATAGCGTCCAGCGCTGACTCGAGCATCCGAAGAAGAACAGGAAAGTCTGAACCACCTGTGACAAGTACAGATGTCATCAATAATAAAAGACTAATTAGAACAGAGTGCTGGGTAGTTTGGTTGTTGGATACAAGTTCTTGACGTTGTCGTAGGCCTTGAAGCGTTCGGCCCAGAAGTTGATATGGATCTGGCACGTAAGAGTCATGTGTGTTTGTCCCGAAAGCAGAGTACTGTTTGTGATTCTTTTTAAAATTATTGTCGAGCTTGTTGATGTGGAAGTGAAAGGCCGAGACGGTGAGGACGGCATCCATGACGAGCTCATCTTGTTGAGCGAGGGGAAGAAGGAGGTGGCGCCAGTCATTGTGGAGGCCGTCTATGGCTACCATCTCCGTTGATATGCAGTGCGAGACTATAATGTGTAAGTATCTGAAAGAAAGAATTGAGATCCGGACTTACACGTCATGAATAGATTCCTCTTCCACGCTGGCATGTTATCTGGAACTGATTTCAAGAAAAGTGTCATGAAAACCTCACGGTCTGCGGGTGACTGTGAATTTGCTAGCACAAGATCATAGATCTCGTTTTTCGATGTGATATACTCCATATCGTCGTCTTGTTGATCATCATTGTCATGATGAGGTTCCGTGGTTTCCGGGTTTGTATCTGCGGCTGAGCTTGATGCCGATGATGCTGATGCGTCCCTGTCAGCTGAAGAGACTTTCCATTCATTCCTGCGATGAAATCAATATCTCGTTTGGAAAAATGAGAATGAGATTGTGCATACTCCTCATAAACCCTGTCGATAGTCTTGCCAGCCCACTTCCCTCGCGCAGCAACACCCTTGTTGAACCGATGTCGAATACCAAGGCCACTGCAACTCAAGCCTCTAGAATTACACTTGTTACAACTGGGTTCATTCCTATCACAGTGAATACGCCGTTTCGAGCATTCATGGCAACCTAGTGACACGTTAAAACCTTGCCAAGAAGAAGTGAGGTTGTACTGACCCTTCGTCTTTGGTACATATGCACGTTTCTTGGGCGGCATCGCGGGCATCGGATAGAGCCGAGATGAGCTAAGCTGATCGACGCTCGGCGCCCGAAACTCGGTATCTCAGGGGAGATTGCTGGTACTTGCGTGGCTGGGAAGAGCAAAGGGAAAATTCCTCTGCGTTTAGAATTTTGCAAGCATCAACAAGTCAATGAGGACAAGGGAATCTATGGCCGACGTTGCGGGGATAGGCGCTAGTCATGTTGGGGAGGAGACTAATCTGAAATAGGAGGGCTAAATGAGAGCACAACCCTCGAACAGGGGAGAAAATGAAAGTCCAGACTTGCCAGGGGTGAGGCCCGAATCGTGCTTCCGCCTTCACTGCAATTTTAACACGCTTTGGAGTCTGCCATTGCAGTCCAGGGTCCACGGCGGTTTGAATATTCGCTGGCTTGTAACAGTCTGATTATGGAAAACTAGGATATCTGTGATTCCTTTCCATTTTATATAAATATGATCAATGATAAATGTTTGGGGAATACTAGTTATCTCATTTTAAAAGAAGAAAAAATTGAATCCGTCCTCAGGCCAACACACGTTACGCTAAACTCGATCAGCTCGGCAGTGGACAGGGGTGTCTCGAAATGCAATTGGCTAAATCCGTCAGCCATTTGATCTCAATTCACTGCAATTTTAGCCTGCTCCCGAGTCTCCCAGTTTCCCTTCATAGGTATAGAACAGCAAAGACTTCTAAACATAGTTCTGAAAAAATTCTACTTCAAAAATAGCGTATATCATTCATATTTTAATTAAAAACCTTTTTGTGAAGATTAGCTGGATATCTATAAATGATAAGTCCTAGAACCATTTTGCAACACTGCAGTTATACCCCCCTCCCCCCCCTAAAGGATTTGACAGGTATTTGTCCGTGGATGCTACCTGGGAGCCCTATTCTATTGCACCAAGTGTCCTTTCGGCATTAGGAGATCAGTATAGACGGTATCTAATAAATTTCTTCTTCGAAGCCCAGTGCTGCAATTTGCTTCTTGTACTCCTGTTGTTGGCGTATATCCTGTACCTGTTAGTCATGCTCTATATCGATTTATCGAACTTGGTACCTCTTCCACAGTATTGTTGATGATATACCTTGTAACTCGAACTTCGCTCTGTTGCCCAAGACGAATGGCTCGAGAAATCGCCTGGCTCTCGACGCTGGGATTCCATTGTAGTTCTGTGATGAAGATTCGATTCGCGCAAGTCAAGTTTAACCTGCGACGGTGTAAGCCTACCAGTTTCGTGGAATAGATACAACTTACCCAAAGGCGCCGGTTCCTGTTGTCATGATGAGAACCGGTGTCTCATCCTCTTTCTCAAACTTGAGGAGCGTGGCTTGCCGCTGGGGCAGAGGACTATTACCGTCGAGCTGAAGATAGGGAATCTTCGCCTGCTCCAAGTGTCTCGATATCAAGTATAGCGTTCGTGTCCAGCAAGAGAAGATGATACTGTTCATTGTTAGAAGAAACGCGAAATCCAAGGTTGACCTACCTCTTCGTGGTCCAAAGATCTTTCTGTACGTCCTCAACCAGAGCCCGTATTTTGGTTGAAATACCATGTTCGTTGAAGTAACTCTCGTCATCATCTCTTTCTATAGTGGCCTTTCGTCGCTTTCTAGGTCTCTCACTATCCGCCGAAGCCTGCTCGTTTCGAAGGCTTGAAGGCTCTTTGTACCATCTGATGCAGATCGGACAGCGATTTCGAGTCTCAGGTAGGGACATTCTTGACTCTTCAATGCATTTCGTGCACAGAATATGTGAACAGTTATCGTCAAACATTCTTTTCGTCAAGTCGCATCCAAGTACCGGCATCGGCTGCTCACACCCTACGCAGGATATCTCGCCACATTGACCTGCTGTTCCAACTATTGCCTCTCGTTCTTCCAACAGGCTTCTTCTGTGCCAGGAGAAGAGCTTTTGATATGTTCCGTGGTTACAGACAATGCGAAGCTGAAGCCACATTTGGAACATACCGAACTGGGAGCTCTTTGTGACTTCACCCATGCGATGCTGCATGTTGCGTAAGATGACAGCCTTTGTTTTGTCGTATTGATCTCGTTCTTGCGGACTAAACTCCAAGTGTCGAACAAATTGCCGTGTCTTTGGCAAGTTGAGGACCTCTCTAGTTCGGCGTAGACATAATGCTTCGAGGAGCAGGACTAGACGATCCCTTACAAGCTCAGGGTCATCGAACGAGTTGTCGAATGGCGTTTCTATCCACTTCCTAAATTCAGACGCCTTATCAAATGGCTGGGCGCGGATGAAGCGGAACAGTGAGCCAATATCGGCGAGCTTGTTTTGGATGGGTGTCCCAGAGAGGCACCACCGAGAGTTGGCGTGGAGATACTCGCACGCCTGGAAGAATTTTGTGGATGGACGGCGGATGATATGAGCTGTAGGTTTCCAGCTTAGCTAGATGTCTTGATATTTGCTGCGGATGGATGGCTCACCTTCGTCAAGGACTATTCGATACCAGGCCAACTGGTAAAGTGGCGAATTCTTTCCTTTCGCGGCTAGATACTCGGCAGTGAGTGTATGGTATGTCGTCACTACAATATCAGGGTCTTCGAGTTCTTCAATGGTCTTCGGCCTATTTTCGCCATGGTACTTAGCCACTGTGATACCGTTCTGTAGGTGCCTGTACAGGGTCAGAAATGCCTTCCGAGTGGGGTCTCTTGACACCTACTTCTTCACCTCGTTGATCCACTCATCGACCAATACTGAGTTATGTCAGTAGCTGAAACAAGCCCAACGATGGGAAGTGACTCACAGGCTGCTGAGACTACAACCAGAGTAGATCGAGAGAATTTGAGAGATCTCCGGCTTTTGTGCTCCGCATTTCTCTCCTCCGCCCACTCTTGGCCATTGTCAAGAGTCTTCATGATCAAGGCGAGGATGGAAAGGGACTTTCCCATTCCCATGTCGTCGGCAAGGATACCACCGCCTTTCTCCTCTGGTCGTATATCTCTGCGTCTCTTGGTGATTCTGTGTCGATATTGGACTTTTCCATCCCCGTGCTCGATCTCTTCCCAAAGTCTGTACTTCTCGTTGATGTGCCCAGACTCTCTCTCGAGCATGAAACCTAGGGCTTCCTTCTGATGCCTATTGCGTTATTAGTGCCACGGCCAACTGGGTCGTAGTTCGGGTACGTTACCTTAACAGCTGTTGGGTCACTCTGTCACCACCTTCAACCATCTCAAGCTCGCGGTTGTTCTCGACTGTCTTATAGACTTCATCCACCATCTTCCGAAGCTGATCTTCCTTGCTCAATTTCTTAGGGGCACCATCATTGGAAGCCTGTTGCAGATTTTGGACTTCATCGGCGTCGTTAACATGATTGCTAATGTTCAAGAAGTGCGGATTCTCATAAGCAATGTCACGTCTCCCGTGGCTAGATCTCTGAAGCCACAACTTTCCACTGGAAAGTCTTGTGCCAACATCCAGGGCCTTAGACCGTAGACCATAGATATTTATGTCAACTTTCACCCTGGCATCCGCGGGCTTGTTTGCCCGGCTTATGACCTCTCTCAGCTCGTATTTTAGAGCCAGTGGTTCAATATCGACTGACGGTCGCATCATTAGAGGTAGGAGAGTCTGGCCTGCTGCTAGAGGGAGATGACCGAAGTGCTTCCCATCACCAGGGAAACGAAGCATGAGTTGGTTCTGATATTCTGTTGGTGTAAAATATTGGTAAGCTGAGGCCTCTGCTGCCAGTCTTTCATCAATGGATGACATGTCGTCAGGCACTAGTTTCACTTCGATGTTGTGGAGCTAAGAAAGGTAAGTGTTAATTTATCACTTTGTATCATCATCGAGGGCGTGTGTAATTACCATGCCGTAGTGAACTATGACATCGTCATCTTCTGGCAATGTTATAGGTGTTGCATTTGACCGACTTAGTACAGAAAGCTCCGGTGTCATAACTGACCCTTCTCGAGAGCTCTCTATGGGTAATTGGAGGAATTCGAAGCTTTCGAGTGTGGTCGTCATATCGGAGGGGACATTCCCATCTTCGTCGGGATGCGATGTCATCTGAAAACCGTCCATGTCGAAGTGTATACCCAAATCTAACATTCCAAGTTGTGGATCAATGCCTAGTACATTATCTTGAGTATAACGATGTGCTGGGATACTGTGTTCCGTAAATAGAGGGTCACTTTCTTCTATCTTTAGTCATGGATCGAATTGATACATAGATTTACATACACTTGAGTGGTAGCAAGACTGGACTGGATAAAGCTATCAGCCTCAGTAACGTCTCCATTTAGAGCCCACCAAAATGCCTGCGAGGTCTCGTTAATCGATCCAATGTTGCCTAGCTCTTGGGCACTGGGCATATCGCCCATGTAATGATCTTGGTCATGCTCTACTCCCAGCCCATTGCTGGAGTGAGACATATGGTCCTTATCGTTAGCGACGGGATTGAGGAGATCCCGCAAGTTAGACATGTTGTTGATATCGTGAATGAGACGGAAATTATCTGATTCTCTGATTGTGAACCAAGCAATGCTGAAGTATGAGAACTTTGAAGACAACGTTTGTGCTGACACAGAAAATACAAGAATCAGGCTGTGTTAGCGTGTCTTATGCAGGAGATCCCTGAAGTCGGTGACCTAACGTCGAATCAGGATCTCTATTCTCAGCCAACTACAGCTCGCTTGGCCAACAAGGCAACCCATGTCGGCATATTTGGTTCGCTTTGCGGTCGTAGTACCCAGCGATTGGATGGTAAGGCTTGAAAATGCAACACCGCCATTAAAGGCTCCCAGCAAGGCAACTTTGAGGCTCTCCTCATTTGCAACTAGGTTGCCTCTTGAATTCTTCACCGCTTGCTGACCCTTTGCAACCGATTCCCTCCGAGTCACTACCAGCTGCCCTATTTTCTCATCAAGGCAGTGGTCTATCAACGTTGGATCTCCGAGTCCAGCCACTGTCACCCAATTGTTCATCACCATGGACCGGCTTTATGAATTAGCTGAAGAATTCAGGAGATCCCTGAAGCACCACCATGAAGAAGAATTCGAAATCACGACTATCGAAGATATGTGGAAAGAAATTCAAAATATTCAATCGTTGCGAGATAGAACAAACAACATGATGGACATGAATCGACTGCGGATGTTTCTCGACGGTATGGAAGAGTTCGAGAAAGCCCTCTTGCACCTTGATTTTCCTGGCACTAAAGGTGTAATGTCAATCGTCTGGGGCTCCGTGAGGTTCTTACTCAAGGTAATCATTGACTTCCAGTTCATGCAGGGGACTCAGCTAAACGACCACAGAGTACCAACACTACTGACAGGGCTTTTGACGGAGTGCTCGACGTTTACGGACTTCTTGGAGCCCAACTCCTTGCCTTGACTCAATTCAAAGGGTTATTCCAAAGGTTTCCGCCTGCCATAGAGTGCATAGTCAATATCTATAATGACATACAGCGGTTTCATTCCACAGCATACAGGCTTTTCTCACTTACACCGAAGCGTGAGATATCCTTTGCAAAGACAAGTCTCACTCGGCTGACTTATCCAAGTATGGCAGCGGCTTCAGAGATCGGTTTGGGATGATGCAAGTGGCCTATTCTCAAACCTATCCGTCTCTCTAGGCTCACACACGAAGTTCATCAAAGAACACAGTTCTATACAGGGTGAGTTTTCAAGTCACAATACTCCAACATACTGATCTAATTCCAAAGACTATGATGCCCTTCATGCGGCCTTCCAGCAGTACTCGTACAGTGTCAAGTCAGACTGGAAGAACTTCGAGAGCGACGAAAAAGACCGACGCCGGCAGAGAAAGTACGAAGTGGCTGAATGGATCACCTCTTCTCGTAAGATGCCACGATTGCAGAACGAATTTCGGGAGATGGCGATCTGCCCCAAGAGTGGCCGTTGGCTTTTCCGAAAATACAGCGATATTTCAGAGTGGATAGGAGAGGAAGATCCTCCTCACTCGGCCATATGGGTGCATGGGAATATGGGATATGGTAATTATTCCCTGCTGGCCTTCAAGGAGATGCTAACCAGTACAGGCAAAACGGTACTTGCATCACTAATAGTTGATGAACTGAAATCATCAAAACTCCAGAATACAATGCCCTCGTTTCCAGAGACCAGTAAAACCTGTTACTTTTACTGCCAAGAGAACGACATTGAACACAGAAACCATCTTGATATCCTGAAGGGAATACTCCTGCAGATGGTAGAGGCCGAGGATTATATAATCCCATATTGCTACCAGGAAAAGGTCACTAGTGGTGGCTCCATCCTCATCGATGCTAAGCTGGCACAAAAGCTCATCAAGACGTTTATCGAGTTCTCTGTAAGACACTACATTGTGATAGACGGAGTCGATGAGTGCCATGGAGCCGAGATTCAACAAACTGCCGAGTTCTTCTTGGACCTAGTGTCAACATACGATACGCAAATTAGATTAGGGCATCTGAGAGTCCTATTCATTGGCCGAGAAACATCTAATACTAAGAAGCATATACCTGGAGATGATTGCATCAGTATAGCACTCAGGCCTGAGGACAACCACGACGACATTAGAGCTTTTGTGCAGAAGAAGCTTCCAGCATTCTCGAAATCAAGACACGGTATTGGTTTCAGTCTTTCTGAGGCTGATAAATCAGATGTTGAACGCATAATATGTCATCAAAGTCAAGGTTGATATGAATTGACACCGCACTACTAAGGTCCTGGCTAATTCAAGATTCTAGACTCATTTCTCTACGCTCATCTGGCCATCGAATTCCTTTTGCAGCAGGATACAAAAGGTCACTTGATCACCGAGCTCAGGAAAGGGATACTGCCAACAAAGCTTGGAGACATGTAGGTACTCTGATACTAGGACTCGACATCAACTTACCATTTCAGGTACGAAAGATTGCTGGACTCCGTCAAGAGTAGCCTCATGGCACAACCAGGAGGTTCTGCGAGATGGGAGAGATCAAAGCTGCTATTCGGATGGCTCATTTGTGCCAAACGACCACTTAGATGGAACGAGGTACAAGCAATCTTATGTTTCGACCCTCATAAGCTCCATATCGATTTTGAGAATGACATGTTACGACAAGATATGGAGACGTATCTCGGCTCCATCGTTCATATTCTTGACGGAGGATATATTCGACTAATTCATTCAACTGCATGCAGGTCAGTCTTGAAGAAGTGGTAATCGCAAGTGACTAACCGTTGGGACTTTCAGATATATCATAGAGAACAGACACATCAGTGAGAAGCAGGTCCAGTGTCAGTTGACTACTATGTGCCTCAGATATTTGACCCTCCCATGCTTCACCCAGGACACCAACTACCGAGAGCCCCAAAGAAGCGAGCATGCGAAATTGGGCTGGTTCTCATTCCAGGATTACGCATGTGCTCATTGGCTTCATCATACTGACTATTTGATCAGGGAGTGCAGTGAAGTCTTTACGACCGAGACTTATCAAGAGGTCGCGGTGGATTTCGCATCTGCTCTGAAGCATTTTGCTAATACCCATCGCCCGGATTTGACTACTACTAAGCACACTGGATTAGTCGAAGACCACATAGAGAAGTTCATCGACCTGGAACTCTACGAAGATCTTCATTTGCTGTGGAATCATATATACACTCACCAGCGAGGTGACTACTCAACACGAAACACCGTTGGTATTAAAAGGATCGAGGATGGACTCAAGGACAATAGAACGCAACTGGAAGTTCTCTTTGTCCACCACCCAATAGTCGATGATGAAGATACGGTTGAGGACTATTATGGCCCCAAGCCCTACAAGTGCAATCGTACGCTCTGTCGTTTCTTCCATGTTGGCTACAATAACACCGTCGACCGAGATAATCACGCAAAGCGACACGAGAGGCCTTTTCAATGTCCTATATCCTGCAATGCTGCTCCTCTCGGTTTCGTAAGCAACAAGGATAGAGACCGACATGTCAACATTTACCATCCTGAACTGAGCGAAGGGCCTGCCATCTTCGAGACCTTGAGCCGCCGACAGGTTTCTGGTAAATTCGTTTGTCAGATTTGTAACAAGACCTTCACGAGAAACATCAATCTCAAGAGCCATGAGCGGAGTCATTTTGGGGACAGGCCTTACGCTTGCATGACTTGTGGGAAGGCCTTTGCTAGGATCAATGACTGTCGAAGGCATGAGAAGATACACGCAAAGAGAGGATATTGACACGTTTGCGAAGGAGCTGAATTCCAAGTTCTACGTCGTGATAGAAGCTCTAAGGCACAGGCCTCGACTACAAGTAACATAGCTAGCCCACTGATCAGATATTCACGCACAACTCCTGAGTAGTTACAGTAGCTTGTAAAATATTCTGAAGTCAGCCAAGTAATTTCGAGGTTAGGGCCTCAATTTTCTTATGCCCTTAGAATTTGGACTTTGGTAAGAGAAGAGGCGGTAGTAATTTGACTTGGGAGTACCAGGTAGGTATAACATATCCGAAAGGTTGACCTACTTTTCCTTAGGCTCAAGATCAACACTCTGGAACTTGATGCCAGTCCAAACCGACATATCCTCGAATAGAGCTAACCCAACTCTCCTGTATCTTCCACCGGCTGTTTTGAGTATCATCAACGCAACTCCAGTTTCTTGACAATAACTGCTGGTTTTACCTAAGAGCAGATACTCGCATTTCCGCCCTGCGAATTCGACATCTGAAGCTGACTCCACAAGATCCAGCATTGTAGACAGCGTGCACCGCTTATGAAGGCTTATATCGCTGTACTGAAGTATTCGGCAGGACAGCCTAATCTTGGCCGCTGTTAAAATCTCGATCTTTGCGTCCTCAGTTTCCATCGGGTCTTCGAATCGAATTGGTCCGTCAACTGACACCCAAGACCAACTAGGAGCTCTCTTGGTATATCTTTTCTTCACTCTTCCGTTATCTGGCTTGTACCATGCTAGAAGTTGAATAAACCATCGCTCCCAGTGACCGTAGATATGAGAGTCTCGCCAGACCTTTTGTAACTCAGTAGTAATACCTGTCACTGCTGGTAGTCTATCTTCGGGATCCTTCAGTTGTCTTTGTGTGTACTGAACAACGATGGTTTTCCAAAGATAGAGTTTCTCTGAATCATTTGTTCCGTAGGACGGTTCACCCTCCTCATCGAAGGAAGCCCATGGCAATGACTCAAGATGTTGCTGGTATTCTATACCCTCATTATCTCCTGTGACGCTTTGTAGCTCAATTTCCTGGCACTGCCAAAGGAGTTGGTAGTCTGAGAAGATGAGCATGCGGGATGATAGCATGTACTCCTGAAGAGTCCACCCCCTTTTGTCAAGAGGATGGCGGGGCTCATATGGGCTTCCTGACAGATAGACAGTTCCAACACGTCCATCCTTCATAGGTATGTCGAACTGATTCTCTGGCAAATATGTAGGACTTTTCCCAGGCAAGCTTCCCAGGAATCCTTCACATGCTCTTGTAGCAGTCCCAGCAGCCAATGTGACCGCGGCGTTCTTGTATGTCGTCGCCATCTTGCCAATCTCTCGTCTCTTATCTTCTGGGCAGTCCTGAATGATGCAGAGTCTGTCCACCCAGAGATAAGCGAACCCCAGTTCCCGAGTCACACTTATTGCGTCTTGGACAGACTGTTCTAGCTCTTCAGTTTTGATCTCTTTCACTAGATCTTGCTCGTTGTTTAGGCGTAGTTCCGACAGTCGAGTTTGCATTATGGGGTCTGGTTTACCCCAACAGTAGCTCAAGGCGAGGTATGTTCCTCGAACTTCTGTCTCATTGATCTGTAGCTGTGTAGTATGGCCACTGACATTTATCACGCGCGTGGGAAGGACGATGTCTCTCGAGTATCGGCACTTTTGATGGCCCTTGCTTGGTTCATCTGGCCTCATACAAGCCTCTATCAACCTTTTAGCGGATGAATAAACCTCTGGACTGGAAACATCTCTGTGTAGAGGCCGCCGTGGTATCAAGGCGGAGAGGGGATCATCTGGTGAGGCATGTTAGAAAAAAACGCAAGAAGAAGAGGACAAAACCCGAACTTTCTTTCACAAATGGATAGAGCAGGATGTTTCCAATTACACCATTCACTCGACCAGCCAAGGCGTTGATACCTGAATTTTGGCCCTCTGTATTCGACTTTGAGTTCCAGAAGCGTACGAGTCCCTCATCTTTCCAGATTTGGTGTCCAAATTCTTTCAAAGCAGCATCCAAAATAAACTTGCACAGGTCACAGCCAGCTCTGGCTGAACTCAAAAGACCGTGTCGGGTTCTATGGGCGAAACCAGAAGAAGAGTTCAAATCAAGAAGCGCTTTTTGGGAAAATAAGCGTGAACAAGCATCGCATCGACATACGTATTGTTGTAAACGAGCTCTTTTAAGCGGCGGTAAGCTGTTGTGACCCGTGTCGTCAGGCTTCTCCATTTCGGGATCGGATTACTGGCGTTTGATGGAATATGTAGAGTTCGTATGTGCATGAAGTCGACCACTACCTAATTAGAACCTTGGGGATCAGGCCCAGGCTGCAATGGAACTGATGAACGGCCTACAGAAGAACGCTCGCAAGGTGAGGCCGACTGAGCATTTCTCCCGTGAGGCCTACCTTAGGTAGCAGTTTGTTAAGCCACAGTACAGAGTAGAGCTTGAAAAAACTCGCGCGGCGCAAGGTGTGGCGATGGGTTAAAAATGCAGTGAAAACTCATTACAGGGATGATCCTTGTGGAGGGAGATGCGGGTGCTGCGTGGTGAATATCGCATGGCTACGGAGTAGTGCTCCGCGATCCCATCATACTATTTGGCATTCATCACATGGAGCTTGGCAGGCTTGGCCCTTGAAGAGAATTAAGTACGCCATCCATTTGAGCATAGTCCCTAGGTAGATCGAATTTGATGTGAAGGGTGATGTAATCAACCTATCTCAGGCTATGCATAGCTGAAGATTGTCGCATTTGTGGTCCTAGGCTGATATAGCCTCTGTACTTGATGTTAAACACATGAGGTCTACTGGTGCCATTCTATTGCTGACATGGGGCGGGGCGTCGAGACGTGTTAAAATTGCAGTGAAGGTTCTCTCCATCCGTTTTTTTGCTCTAAATTTAGGCCCCCCATAAAAGCTGACGTTGGTCTTCAACCAACCATGACTTTATGAAGCCAGAACCAAATCGTGATGAATTGACTATATGCCAGCTCGGTACTCAATGATTAGTAGAAAGAATTGGTCAGGCCCGATAAGAGTACGGAAAGGAAGAGAAGACAATTTGATGTAAATGAGGATGAGAATATCACCTAAAATAACGCCCCGGCTTTCAATTGACATACAAATAGGTTCGCCTTTGTAGATTATTAAACAAGGGAAAGGTCAGATGGTGAGCGCGCCGACTGAGACGTTTTACACAGATCCATGAATAAGTCTTTTAGATTCTACCTTACTATTATAAATTCCCTAAAACACGATAAAATTCCACCACAAACATCACTTCAGGTAGAGCTAGGGTAGTCGGAGGGAAAGCAGTTAAAATAATTACAACTACTGCCTATTATATAATCTGGCCAAAAGACAGAAAACGCAGTGGAAAGCTCATGTTTATGATTTTGTCAGTCAGAACTACAGGGACGTGGGGTGAACTGGGTGATGTTAAAGCCTTGGTTCTCAATTAATTTCTCGCGTACAGGATTTCAACTAAGGCTTTGGGATGGGTTAAAAATGCAGTGAAGGCTCATTTTGCATTTTCATCTGTCACTTACCACATAAGCCAATCACTCTTCATTAGGTAGATAAGAGGACAAGGCGGTCAAACTGGACTAAAATTGCAGTGAAGATGTAATCCGTTGGCTCGCCGGGAAGCCAGCTTGACTTAGTTGGTCTGCGCGGTTTTGGACGATACATGGACATGCGCCTAAGAAATACCTACTCCGAGAACCGAGACACCACAAAATCTCGTCTCTTCGAGTTACTGCCAATCCTCGCTGCTGAGTTATACTCTTTTACAAAACGCAACAGAGTTGGACTTGAACTACCGTTTAAGGGCGTTCTTTAGCTTCGCCAAGTTCTCTTATATACAACAGAGCTTAAGCTGATGGCGATGGGTTTTCGACGACTCCATATTATTCAGAAAGGGAAAAAATAACATTTCAAAGTGACGTCTGGAAATGAACAAATTTATTTATTTCAAAGAAGAAATACAATGCTGTTTATAATAACATCGTCAACGTGCAACAGCCTGCAAATCGGCACATTTTGCGTGATTAGTCACCACGGATCCCTGAGAGCGTTATAATTGCAGTGAAACTGTAAAATTGCGCACTAATGCACCGCTATCTCCAGTGTCCAATGCCAGCCTACGCCAGTCAGGCACAAGACCGCAAACATTTTAGCAAAACACTAAAACCTCCAACATTCCAGACAACTCAGCTCTCGACACTTCTTAGAGGTTAATCCATCTCAGGGTCTGGCACAATCGGATCTGGAAAGGCACCATTCCCCACACGGCGATCAGGAACAAAGCCATTGTCGCCACTACTTCTACCGCAAATAGCCTAGAGACACCCGAAATGGCATCACCAACAGCCTCGTTCCCCTGTGGCTTCACCCTAACACAACACCACAAAGCCACAGACCATCAATTGTAAGAGTTTGCATCATGCCTGGAATGTATTCGACTCGTGGCGCGACGTCCCATCTCCTGTCTGGACGGCCTGCCGAAAGGTTAACGGCGCATCGGCATGTCCAAACCGTGAAGTGACCCGAAGACTCGGAGTGAACGAGCAAGGCGATTGAATTGAAGTTTGATGGCGATCTGGACTTCGGGATGGCCTTGAGCGAGTGTTGGTGGTGAGATGGTATATAGAACGGGCCTTGCCATCGCGCAGCGTCCCTAGGGGAGCGTTTTTCGCATCGTCATTCATTCATTCACTCATTCTTTGCGCTTCACCACTCCTTTCAATATGAAGCTGCTACTCACACTCATTCTATCGGCCCTGGTTGGCCTAACATGCGGTCTCGCATCGACAGACACCATCACCTGGGGAGGCGACAACTCCCGAACAGGCTACCAAACGTACATTTCCCATTCCCTTCCCGTCGCTCACTCTAACTCACATCTCAGTAATCATAACATGGATCCTGCAATTGTAGGAAGCCCTCAATTTGACGTCGTCTTCAAAACAGCCCTCCCTGGAAAATACGTCGGCGCCGCAGAACAGATCTTCTCTCAACCTCTCGTCTACACTCCTTCAGGCGGGACAACGCAATATGTTTATCTCGCGACGACTCAGAATAATATTTATAAACTTGATGCAAAGACTGGTGTGATTCTTGCATCGCGCAACATTGGCATTCCGTTCCTTACTGCTGATCTGGACGGCTGTGTCGATGTCAACCCTACTGTTGGCGTCACAGCGACTGGTGTTATAGATCCCGATACAGATACGTGGTATCTCACCTCAAAGACTTATGTTAATCAGAATGGGGGTCAAGTTCCCCAGGGAAGACCGGCGGGAAGGTATAAGATACACGCTATCAACGTAAACGACCTTTCGGAACGACAGAACTTCCCTGTTGATCTTGAAGGCACGATTGCGAGGAACAATCCGGAGAGGATGTTCACGGGCGGCATTCACCACCAGCGACCTGGACTACTCCACACAGGACAATACGTCTACGCTGGCTTCGCATCGCATTGCGTGCAGTATAACTTCACTGGCTGGATCATGGGCTGGGACAAAACCACCGGACAAATCGTCGAGCACTGGGCCTCCGAAGGTCTCGGCGTAAGCGGTAACATCTCCGGCGCAGGAATCTGGCAATCTGGCGGTGGTCTCGCCTCAGACGACGCAGGATCAATGTTCTTCGCCACTGGAAATGGCTACGCTTCTCAACTATCCACCATTCCCGTTAATGGCTTCACGCCCCCGACTGCGATGGAGCAAGCGGCTGTTCACATGTCCATCAATAGCGATGGTACTCTCTCAATTGTGGATTTCTTCATGCCGTTTGAGAAGCAGGAACTTGATGGTGCGGATAAAGATCTGGGGACGAGTCCGCTTGAGATTCTGCCGAGTCAATTCTCGTGCGGTGATGTCAAGAGGATGGGTATTGTTACGGGCAAGTCGGGAAAGACGTATTGGCTTAATCTTGATGATCTTGGTGGTTATCGCAATGGCCCTAACTCGAAGGATCGAGTCATCCAGACATTTCAGAATGAGAATTCTGTGTATGCGGGTGCTGGTGTTTATCCTCTTGAAGGAGGCTACATCTACATCAACGGTGCGCCCATCGAACCATCTCTTTACTACATACTGACAATTATAGTGATCCAATACCCAACGCACGTCTTCAAGTTCTCCTGTCTCAACAACACACCCTACTTCACCAAAGTCGCCGACTCCCCCACCAACAACGCCTACATCCTGGGCGTAAGCCACGGCACAACAACATCCCTCAACAACCAAGAAGGCACAGGTCTCCTCTGGGTATCCGACGTCCAAAACACAAACTTCAAAATCTACGACGCGGTTCCGCAGAACGGTTACCTCAACGTCATTCGAAACTTCACCATTGTGGGTATTACCAAGTTCAGTAGACCTGTATTTGGTGATGGCATGGCATATATCGGCACGACGGTGGGATACTTTTATGGTCTTGGGTCGACGAATAAATATCCGCTTAATTGCACGAGCTCAATCGACTTTGGGACTGTGGACTTTCAGGGGAGTGGTGTGCAGCTTGTTAATTGTACGGCGGGCTTTGATCTGAGTGTTACGGGTGTTGCGCTTGCGGATGGGACGAACTATAACATCAGTCAGACACCGAGTCTGCCGTTGTCGATGTCGGCGGGAGATACGTTCCAATTCGCGGCGCAGTTCGTCCCCAAAAGTGTTGGGAGATTGGGTACTACCATCAATATTCAGACGTCGGGTGTTTCGGACGCATCGTACAGCAAGTCTGTCAAGGTCAGGCTTACGGGCGTAGGCAAGAGTTCAAATGCGTTGTTGGACGTCAGCCCAAAAGCTGTGGTGTTCACTGGTCTCGTCACTGGTACCCAAGCTGAAGCTCAGAGTATTCTTATCGGCAACGATGGATCTGGCGATCTGCAAGTCTCTTCAGTCCTGTACTCAAATACGTCTTCATCTGGTCCATTCACCACCTGGTCCGGCACGGGTAGTCTCAGCGTTGGCAAGTTCACACTGACTGGTATCCCAAGCACTGTCCCTGGAGGGAACGACACTGCCATCTCTGTCAAGCCAGACACTTCTGTTACTGGTAACTACACAGCTTGGGTCAAGTTCGTCACCACCGGAGGCAATGCTACAGTGTCTTTGTCTGCTGCGGCTGGCGATCCCCCAACCGCTCTTCTCGAGTTCCAAACACCAGATGGTAGCGGCTGGGTCAAGTACGATCCCAACAATCCCTTTACATTCGGAAACGTCACAGAAAACACATCTCGATCTCTCAAGTTCCGCGTTTCAAACACTGCTGCTCCCGGTGGTGTCAAGCTCGGCCTCACAGTCTCAAAACCACCCTTCGGCGTCCCAGGCATCATCAAATCCGCAAACCAGATTGATCTCGCCGAAGGAACACTCATCGCCCCAGGCCAAAGCCAAACAGCAACATTGATCTGCACTGTCCCCAAAAGCCAATGGAACCTCCCATCTTACAACGGCACCGCGCAATGGACTATGAACACCAACGATCCAACCTGGTCTTTCGAAAAGCGCCCAGTGCAATTCTTCTGCAACGCTGTCTCTGAACAAGCAGCTCCTCTTCTCCCCAACGGCCAAGGACGGTATCAATATGTCGGCTGCTTCAAGGAGAATAATCCTGGGCGTCAGCTCTCCAACCAGCTCTATGCTAATAGCTCCAACACTAATGAGATGTGCATCAACACCTGTGGTTCAGAAGGTCTGGCATTCTGCGGAACGCAATACCGAAGTGAATGCTGGGCAGGCAACAAGATCCCCACGCAAAAGGTCGACGATCAGAATTGTAACTTCGACTGTGCTGGAAGTCTGAACCAGATCTGCGGTGGGAATGGCATTGATGGCAGTGGAGCTTTCATCAGTCTTTTCGCTGATACGCTTCAATGGGATGGTTCATATGCAAGTGTCACTACAAGTAGCAGTGCCAGCGCTGCGACACCTCAAGGACCTTCTGTCAACCCCGGTGCTAGTGGCTACACGAGCATTGGGTGCTATACTGAGGCTACCAACGCTCGAGCACTTCCTAACGGGAGGGGGAATAATCCACCTACTGTTGCGAATTGTGTACAGGCTTGCAGTAATGAAAACTTCGTTTACGCTGGTGTCGAGTATGGTGGAGAGGTAAGTTTAGGCCTTGGCCTTGAGAATGAATATGTGCTGACGAGCTTAGTGCTACTGCGGAAATAGTTTCTCGGACGGATCAGTGCCTGCTCCGATCACTGATTGCGGTATGCTTTGCAATGGTGAGTACTCACTCTTGGGTTCGTCAAAGGACATACTGACATGACTAGGCAACTCGAGCGAATACTGTGGTGGCCCTAGCCGTCTGAACGCCTATGAACTCAATGCAGTCTACAGTAGTTCATTGCCCACTTCAATGGGGGCTTTGTCGTCGACCAGCAGTGTGGGCTCTTCTGTAGTGACCTCTTCGGCTGGTGCCCTCTCCATTTCCAGCTCTGCTTCAATTGCATCGCCCAGTAGTAGCCTCACATCTAGCTCTTCAACCACCTCGCTTTCGTCGTCTTTGGTCTCGGTCAGTGGAAGCTCTTCTTCTAGTGGAGTATCCAGCGCAACCTCGAATGGCGCTTCTACTAGCACAGGCTCAGTCAGCAGCTCGACCTCGGCTTCTGTCTCGAGCAGTATATCCACAAGCTCCATGAGCTCTTTCAGCACTTCACTGGGCGTGTTTAACAACATTGCCGGTGGCATTAACAGCGCTTCCTCTTCGGCCTCTAGCTCTGTACCGACATCCTCTATTGGGAGCTCGGCCGCAATAAGCAGCGCCGCCACACGTCTCTCAAGCTCTGCAGGCTCAGGTAGTTCGGTTCTCGGCTCTTCCGCGAGCGGCGCAGCGAGTTCTTCTTTGACTGCCAGTACCAGTACCAGTTCTGCTTCTCGGTCTACAGCCTCTACTTCGTCAATGATATCTTCTAGCATAAGCTCAAGTACTTCTTCAACGACATGGACAACCTTCGCTACAATCTCTTCAACCAGCTCGCGTGCCGCTACTACAACCACTAGCACAACTTCATCAATCTCTAGCATGACTTCGTCAAACACGCTACCTTCTAGCGTTTCGAGCGCCCCCTCTTCTAGTGCGCTATCATCAGTGACGACGTCTTCCATGGTCAGTCGCCCCTCATCAGCCACGGTATCATCAGGTGCCCCGGGTGTCTCTTCATCGAGTTCTCTGGTTGCGGGAGGCCCAGCTGGTGTTTCTTCCATGTCCAGCGTCACATCGTCTACCACAACGTCCCGTTCAACTTCCACTGCATCTTCCTCAACGACGTCGTCAACTACAAGCTCGTCTACCTCAACTACATCGGCGACTTCTAGCACGACATCGCGGGCCAGTTCTACGACTGCCACTAGCTCTAGCACTTCAATCACCAGTAGCTCCACAACCTCAAGAGTGTCCTCCGCCGCTACTAGTACCACTTCAACGTCAATCAAGCCGACCGCAACAGGCCCTTCAATCTCTGACACAGTCGGAACATGGGCCTTCCAAGGCTGCTGGACAGAAGGCTTCCTCATTCGCGCCCTCAACTCCAAGGCCACCGCCAGTGATGACATGACCCTCGAAAGCTGCGCCAGCTTCTGCAGCGGCTTCACCTACTTCGGCACCGAGAACAGTCGAGAGTGCTACTGTGGCAATCAGCTCAATTTCGGAAGTTATCAAGCTCTCAACCAAAAGGACTGCTCTACTACTTGCGCAGGCGACAAGACAGACTATTGCGGTGGCACGCTTCGCTTACAGCTTTACAAGGCTGGGGCTAAGACTACTATAACCCCATCTGTGGACCAAGGTAACAAGAACTTCACAAGCTACTCATGTGTCTCGGAGCCTTTCCTCGGTCGTTTGCTTCCTCAACTTATCATGAGCGACGGTAACTCCATGACGATTGATACATGTCTTGAGAAATGCTGGATGTATAAATATGCTGGTGTCGAGAACGGTCGTGAGTGTTGGTGTGGCAACACCATCAATTGGCAAGGTCTTCTCCCTTCTTTTGGTCAGGGCAAGAATGTTTCTATGACGGATTGTAACATCGGCTGTCCTGGAAATAATCTTGCGTACTGTGGTGGGTTGGCGAGGATGAATCTGTATATCAACAAGTCCTCGGCTTTGGCATTTTTGAAGAAGCATAAAAGGCGACATGCGAAGGGATTTTGAGGTGGATAGGGTGTGAGTTTTGGGAATTGGAGTTCCGTTCATATAGACAATAGCCTGCATATATCTACATTCGTTACAGAGTTTCCTCTTCATTTTGAGACGTCATATATCTTGAATTGAAAGCCCGCGATTTCATGAGCTCAACCCAAGTGGTTATCCAAGCGTCGAGTTCCTCAGCAGTGACGGGTGTAGTCTAAGGAAATGCAAACTTGAGCCCCTCATTTCCAACAGCTTCCCTAACACCGTCCATCCTCTCAATCTTTCTGACATGCCCATAATAATAACTATACTCTTTCTCCAGATCAATCTCAACCTCATGTGCCCATCGCGCAAAAATGTAGACATTGAAGTCGACGACAGTTAACGCATTTCCGACAACAAACTCATAATTTTTCAACCTATCATCTATCCTCCTGAAAGACTCATGGATGACCTCCCTTCCCTTGGCACGAATCTTATCATGGGCAGTAACATCGTCACTGAACCTTGCAGGACGCAGCCAAGCTCCATATCCAAGGCCGTGCAGTGTGCCAGATAGAAAGACAAGCCACTCTAAAGCCTTAGCTTGTTGAACGGGGCCAATGCCCAGAAGATTCTCTTTGGGGAGAAGAGAAGATATGAAGCTCAGAATGGCCGGCATCTCGGTAATGACTTCGTTATCGACGGTCAGAGCGGGCACATATCCTCTAGGGTGAATAGATCTATATTGAGCGTTGTTGAAACTTCCATCAGCTGCCTCGGCGCCATTGGGCCCAAACTTGAGTCGAACTGCGGTAAAAGGGATCTTGTAGTGACGGAGGATCGCGTGGGGAATAAGAGAGCAGGATCCATTTGCTCGATAGAGTGTTAACTTGGGCATATTGGTAGATTCGGTGGTAGATCCCATATTTACGTTTTGATCGGATAGTTTAGACTTCAATGCCATTGTCATAATATTGCACTGGGGGTCTTATATAACATCGCGGCTAACGTTGGCCTACTTGGCAATCTGTCCTTTCAACGTCATAGCAACGCCCTTCGGGTCAATACCAAGACGAGCTGACAAATGCCAATGTCTGTAGGATCCTTTTCCATGTAATTTCACCTTCTTTTCAACTGGTAGTTTTTCTTTCTTTCGCCGATTCTTAAATCTGGTGCATTGCATGTCTCACTTCTACATGTTAATCGACCATACACAAGCCAACCCTTTCACCAGCAGCATAGACTAGAGTCAGTCTCAAAATCAAGGCAAGTCTATTGAAGTCTACTCCTAAAATGCAAGGGTATCAATAATCTCTAGCGTCCAGCGCTTAGAGAATTCAAAATCGGCGCAACTTCATCACTCATCTCCCATCTCCGTCTCCCCAATGGCAAAAGCGCATTAAACCTTGCCATCCAGCCCTCCGAAACACATCTACAAAGAGGAATGTTATTCATCCCCGCGGTGCCCTCTGCCTGAATCCACGTCTCCAATCTTGCTGTATTCTGTAAATCCAATGGATCATCACCAATGTTTATATGGTTCATCATCGGAACGCAGGAGCATGCTGCCTCGGAGAACATGAGCCATGCCCATACTACCAATGCGCTCATCGAAATGGCGAGATAGGATGTGGGGTCGATGGATTGTGTTTGGGGCTCGTTTGCTTGGAGATCTGATTCGCATTGACGAAGAACCGCGAGGGCGTGGAGTAAAGCTCTTCGACTCTCGGGCGATTTAGCCCATATGTTTAGCTGGGTGTGAAGCTTTTGTAATCTCGGACGAACACCAGCTTCGTGGTCCGGTGATACAATTGAGGCCATGGCTACTGAGTTGATCATCCGAGGATCAGCGTAAAGCTCAAGACCTTGTAGATGATAGGTCATCAAGCACTCCGAAATCAAGCATTTGATATTCGACATTGCCAAAGCTTTAGCTCTCACCGGATCTTCATCATAATCTCCGATATAGGCATTGAAAGGAAACTCGGCAACTTCAGCAGCATGAAAACACTGATGTTTCAATCTCTCAATATCAGCTTTCCACGCCTCAAGCTGCCACGCAAGAGACGAAGTACAATTCTGCGTTGATCGGCCCGCTTCTGTACTCCGACGAACAATTTGAGTCTGATTCCAGATTGCAGGCAGCAAGCCACAAAGAGCGAGGTGAATATCTTCAAAGAGGAGGAGAGGTTTTGCTGGGGTGTTGGGGTTGGCGATGACTTCTGAGAGTTTGAAATTTGAGCGGTCTGTTGGCTCGAGGGTGATGCGTTTGAAAAATATGTTGAGGCCGTAGGAGTTCCAGAGGGAGTAAGTTGCTGGCATTGTGAGATCGATTTCTTCCCGGAAGAGGGTTGGGGCTTGAAAGCGAGCTATTGAGAGGTACGTGTCGATTTTGAAGAGAGAGACGATGAGTCTATATATATCAGTATTATATCAATGTAGGAGGAGACAAGAGTCTTACCGCTTCCATCGATCTCGTATAGTCATGAGCCATGGGACAAAGGTTCCGGGGTAGTGAAGGCGTTGTTGCTCAGCTGCGTTGTCGCTATTGAAGAACTCTGCTTCTCTAAGAGCTACGACGAACGTGCCTCGTAATAGAGATGCTTTTGAGACTAATCTCTCATTCTATATTGAGGTCAGTAGGTACGCAGCGACTGTATAAAGGCTACTTACGCCATGATAAAAAGCAAAGATAATGTTCATGAGGATGGCTTGGTATGTTTCGAATGGCCAAGGTTCATCATATTCATGCCGAGATCTGGGGTTCGCCTAAAGTCCTTGTTAATCTAGGAACATCTGTCAGGCTAAATGACTTACGATCCAATCAGAGAACGCACTCATCAACGACTCGTGCAGCTGTAAGACTACATGCTCAAACTCATCCGGACTTCTCAGCCAACAGCTGATCATGGCTATTGATACAGATACTAGTAGAGAAGTATCCATAGTGACATAAGAAGGTCCATGGAGAATAGGCCATGTATCGTGAAACCTCCCAAAGTACTCTTTTGAATTTCCTTCGATCCAGTTTTTGTCGAGTGCAGGTACCGGTGTATCCTCACCAATCGGAATCTCTCCAGATCGGACATGATTAGCGATTCGTTTGAAACCCGCTTTGATCTCGTCATTTGGTGAGATTTGCGGTGTTCCTGGTGTGAGATTCTGTATCAGGGCCGGCGAAGTAAAACCATTGGCCACCGCTCTAGGATCTGCCGAGTCCTCGCTTGGACTCTTACTCCCGCTGCTACTCTTGGACGCGTGTTTATAAGTGCAGTTAATTCCCCTCTTGACGCAAAGAGTGCACTTTGTACCACCGTCGCACTTTGTCTTGTTTGCATGGCATGCATCGCAAGCTCTTCCTCTTCTTGGATCGGGAGCTGTAGGCATATCATGCCGTGTCAGGTGGCGGCGCAACAAGTCACTAGAAAAGCAAATTAACACTGTAGTTAACAGGGAGAATACGAGACATGTACTAACTTGCGTGTGAAGGATCGTTGACAAATCGGGCAAACGAAATTGCGCTCTCCATGGGTCGCTTGATGGCGTCTCAGATGTTCCTTTCTGATAAAGCTCTTTCCACAGTGGCATGTATGTCGACTGGGCGTTGGTTCAGCACTGTCAGCGGAGGATCTGATACATCATTTCACTACTGTTAGTCACGGTACATTACATACAATACGGAGTACAACAGAGTCAAACATCCACTCGGTGATCCCACCTGTGGCTTGTCGTTACATACCTTCTATCACGATCGCTGTGGGATATCTCCATGGTGGTGGATTATGATTGCCTTTGATTTGATATGAGGGTATCGAACCGAGTGGGATCGGATTGTACATAAGCCAAAAACTCGGTGTATTATTTATCGAATAGTTTGACTGGAAAAAAACAGAAGCCGACGCACTGTTACGTATGCCTTGCATTGGGGGCCATCCCTTGAAGGTCGACTTGGTAATCGTGAGTGGGATTGCCGAAGGTTGAAGTGGGATATCTCAGCTCGGCCTCCGCGGATGGGATAGAAAATTGGGGTAACCCGAGGAGATTTGACCAGTCAGAGCATCTCATGCACAATTAAGGTTTTAATGGGACCCGCGGATAGATCCATTATCCCACTCGGTTCATCTCATCCCACTCAAGTCTATCCCACCTCCAATTCTCTATGAGTCTATCCGTCACATCCAGCTAGAAAGCCACAATCAGAGCAGCACAGCCATCTGTGGCGGTCGAGAATACAGAAGACGAGCTCTGTAAGTTGGGGGCCAAGATTAAAGTAAAGCGTCGGAGACATTTGACATATTCCGGGGCAATCAAGCTAGTTATTGCTCATGTAATGAAGTGGGATGCATCATGCACCCGTTTTTGGCTTGACAGGCGGCAGCCTTATGATCGCCAATCTTCCGAACCTTCTATCTTAACTAAGCGGAGCTTCGATGGCGTCTGCAGCACCACTAATGGTATGATTAAGCTTTGTAACTGTGTAAATGACGCCAAACATGTCAATAATGGTTGATTCCAGGAACATATATAGATAGAGCCATTTCTCTTCAAATGCCATCCATTCCATCCATCTATCTATCAATCAACCATCCAATAAAACAACTATCACTTCGATCAATCACATACTACACTCATAAAAATGTCTGCCTACAAAAACATCGCTGTCGCTGGCGCCGCTGGTGATCTCGGCTCCGCAGTCTTCAAGGCCCTCATCGACTCCAACAAATTCAACCTCACAGTCCTAACCCGCGCCGGCTCAACCTCCAAATTCCCCTCCGACATCAAAGTCATCCAAGTCGACTACGAGTCCCTCGACTCTCTCACATCCGCCCTCCAAGGCCAAGATGCCGTCGTTTCAACCCTCGGCAGTCTCGCCATCCCCAGCCAATCACTCCTTATCGACGCCGCAGTAGCCGCTGGTGTTAAGCGCTTCCTCCCTTCTGAGTTTGGCTCCAACCTTGCCATCCCCAGCGTTCGCAAGCTTCCTGTCTTCAAGACAAAGGTTGATATCGAGGATAAGCTTACGGCTCTTGCGAATGAGGGCAAGATTAGCTATACTTTTGTTTATAACTCTGGTTTCCTTGACTGGGGCCTGAGCCATGGCTTGTACCTTGATTTTAAGAAGGCAGAGATCACACTCTGGGATGGCGGCAACACTGAGTTCAGCACAACTACTCTCGCCAGTGTTGGCCAAGCTGTCGTTGGTGTTCTGACACATCCTACCGAGACAAAAGATCGCGTTGTTTATATTCAGGATACCGTCGTCTCTCAGAAGAAGCTCCTCGACATTGCCAAGGAGCTCAACCCCAGCAAGCAGTGGACAGTCAAGGAGGCTAAGATCGACGATGCTACTGCTGCTTCTGATGCCAACGTCGCAAAGGGTATTTTCGACTGGCCTACTCTTGCTGCTTACCTGTATAGGGCTATCTTTGATCCCACTAGTGTTCCCAAGTTCCCCAAGCTTGATAATGAGCTGCTTGGTGTCAAGGGTGTCACCGATGAGCAGCTTAAGGAACTTATTAAGTCTTTTGTTCAGTAGAGATACACAAAATATTCATAGATAGTCACAATATCAACCATTTAATATTCATCATCTTGTTAAACTCATAAACACATTTCTGTAGTATCAAACTGTACTTGCGAGTTGGTATTAGAATGATCTCTATCTACTTCATAAATTCAGTCATTAAAATGAATCATGATTGTATCCATAATTAGAATTATATGTATCGAAGCTTCAAGGGTTCTTGATTATTCAGGACATCATCTTCGACAGTACACGATTCAATGGGGTGTAAGAATTTATTTGGATCTTATTGGGTGGATAGGATCTTATCACTATGTGAGTATGAGAGTATTCTAGCAGATGGCGTTCTAGAGAAATTAACCGCCCGCATATTCTAACAAGTATCGGATATTCTGGTCAAGAAATCTTTTATACAATAATTTACATGATTTTAATTCTGTCCTCCAATGCCGCAATAGTCTCTTCGAATAAGCGATTGTTCTTCGAGATTATGCATGTGCATACATATATATATAGTCAGGACTTTCGATTCTCATGAAACCTAATTCTATTTTCTCAAAATATATCTTGTCCTCACTTGGTATTCTCTAGCCTTTATATCTGCTTGGCCATATGAATTTCATATCAACTCTGATCAAGATTCCCGACTGGAGTTCCTGCTGTGTAGGCAGTCTGAGCTATCTTCAAATGTCCTCTCTCAAGGTTTCAACTTGGCATTGTTTCTTCACATATCGTCCGTCTGTCTTGGCAATATTCAGTTAATTACTGATGTCTTACCCCAAATCAGTATTCCAGCCGCCGCGATACTGATATATTGCGATGACATCCTCAGCCTCTCCAAAATCTAAATGCAATGGCAACAATTAATATAGCTAGATAATAATTCAAACGTCAATTATATTTCTATCAGATCTCTAGTATTCATTTCTGCTATCTACCGCCATCGCGGGGTATCCAAAATCAAAAGTTGCAAGATAGGCGAATCCTGGATTGCGTGATTCTGATAGGGGTGGCACCATCGACAAGCCGGTTACCAGGAACCTTTTTATAACCGAGCGTAACCCACGAGGCGATCTGTATGGATATTCTCCGCAGGCCTTGAGTGCTAAACACGGATTCTAGCCGATATTTCGGCAATGTTGAGTTTCGGTCGTGGATGCGTGGTTTGGTGATCGCTAGAAGACAGTGCCTGAGCACCAGGAAAGGAACAAATGGCCACCACTATGAGAGTCCTGACCGCTACACTGCGATTAATCCAAATAAACAATAGGTATTGTAACCTTCTGATTAAATTGTCTGGTACTTGGCCATCTTGCATCATCTCCCGTCTGTCATACACGCAACCGGGACATGCCCAATCAATCCAAGAACAATCCAATCAATGATCTTTGAATACCCCCAATCATCATCTCCAATCCTCTTAATCATCAAATCTCTCAGATCATTCACTGTCGTGCTAATTCCGCACGTAACATCCCTGAAGTTGAGTGATTGATAGTCCAAATAACACCATCGCCTCGTGTGGGGATCTCACCCCGACACCGGTCTCTCCCACGATGTCTCTTTGAGAAAAAGCTCGTCACGTCATTGGAAGAATTGCGGGCATGGGATAACACATCCAAGCGTGATTCGACGGAACCTACATGACGCCATGCGCTATGCTCTTCGGGAGTCTGTTAGGTTACTTGCATCCATTGAAAAGGATCGGATTGCCTGTTTTGTCGAATGGACGGTAGATTATTGAAAAGGCTCGCTACCCCTCCTAAAGTTTGGATTTATAAATTTTTCGTGAAGAAAAGCGCTGTTATTTGAGGAAGGGCGTGTTGTGTTTATTGACTTGGGCCGCCTAATCAGTCTGATATTGCATGCAGATATACGGATAGATATCAGCACCATGAGCGCATACCTCTCCCTTTCGGCCGAACCGGCTTTCGGAGCACGGATACCACTCTCATTCGTAACGGACTCATCGCAAGAACATCCCGTGTCTCAGACATCATCAGACTCTCAGCCTCGATATACACCACCTACCGATCTGACGACACAAGACCAAGCAAGCGACTCTGAGACTCAACACCCTATACCATCTTCTCAAACAGTTTTGCTATTGCATGGCTTACGGCAACCATACCAAATCACCGACGATCACCCAGTCCCCAGCACAAAGCATGATCATGAGCTACTAGTTCGCACTGATACTATTGGACTGAATCCCATCGACTGGAAGTCACCGTAAGTCCGATACTCGCCTGTGATATATGACAGCTCCTAATAAATTCCGCAGTGACTACGGCTTTGCCATCCCAGAGTTACCATACATCTCCGGTCGTGAAGCATCAGGCACCGTCGTTCTCGCCCCCCAAACCCCCTCAAGAATCAAATCAGGCGACAAAGTAATCGTCATATCAACCGACTACCGCGATCTCCGCAAAGCAACATACCAACAATACGTAGTCGCCTCAGACTTCAACGTCGTCAGAATTCCAAAGGAAATCACAATCAAGCAAGGCGCTACACTCGGAGTCGCATACGTAGCGGCAGCTCTATCGCTAGGAATCTGTCTTGGCGTTGATTTTACATCTGTTCAGGATGGCCCTAATATCCTTAACCTCGTGAGAGAGGTACCTGAAGAATCACTTCCGGAAGATATCAGAGGAGAGTGCTTGAATAGTATCTTGCCTAATGAGGGTGCCAAGGCTGGGGATTGGATCGCTATTTGGGGCGGGTCTTCCACTTCAGCTGTTCTGGCTGTTCAGCTAGCTCGTCTTGTTGGACTGAAGGTCGCCTTGGTTGTCGATAACGCAAAGCATGGAGTTCGAATCTCCGAGAATCCCGTTCTTCGACCGGATCTGCTGGTTGATAGCCATGATCCGGAACGAGCTGTTGCTGTTCTCCGCGCCAATACTAGAGGCAAACTTCGTTTCGGTATCGACACAAGGGGCAAAGACACAGCTGAAGTTTTACTCCGCGCTCTTGGCCCTGAAGAGGTTCATCGAAGCTCAGCGAATGTCACTTCACCGCCTAGCACTCCGCCCGCTGAGCCTATAGTTCCCGCCCATCTGGTCGGTATGAGTGGACTCCCCAAAACGGGCCAGTCAGCGGGTGTCATTTTCCATACTATCCCTTTCAAGCTGTATCACGAAGTACCTGAGGTCGGTGAAGTGCTATCAAGATGGCTGGAGAGGTTATTGTCAAGCCGTGCCCTGGTGCCACCCAGAATCATCGATGTTGAGGATGGTCTGCATAACGTGAACAGGGGGCTGGATAGGATGAGGAAAGGGGAGATTAGTGGAGGAAAGCTGGTGGTTGATTTGAACACAAGCCAATAGGGAGATTTCAAAGGTAGACCAAAATTTAAGAACAGAAGAGTTATCAACATTACTATTTACAGCCAAGACTGTCGTTGCCTGCCTGAAACTTGGCGTAATGCTGACTCTGCCATTGGTTGCGTATTCCGTATAAGACTTGGACTACTCCGGGGCATTACATGGATTCGGCTCCCAACTCTCAAAAGGGTGCAGCTAGACACCCATGTACGGTCACTCAAGTTATCAGTCCAGAATGTTCTCTTCGGCACCTTTTCAGATTTTCTTTACCTTCCACTGTCACTTTCTTTTTCCTCTTTACCCTAGGACAAGCTGAATCCATCTCCTTCGTCTCACAGTCCCGATGTCGTCAAACAAATCATCACACGCTCTTCGAACAGAAGTTTCCAAACTAGCCAGACTATCCAATATTCAAGGTGGTCTGCCACCTCTTATGAGGGGCCTACCAGTCCTGGCGATCATGGCCGGGGAGGCTATTGCAAAGACAACCAACACCACAAACATGGTTGAAGAGCGAATGCTTGGAGCGGACGAAGTATTCATCCTGCAAAGTCCACAGGAATCAACAAAACGTACAGCTATGAATGATATTGGTCGGCCAGGCATAAACTTAATGTGCCAAACATGCGGGCATAAGATCCAGAGGGTAGGAGTGTTTGACATTTCAAGGTACTATAACTCTTTGAAAGGATACCATAAAATATCTGGAAAGGGATGCTCTGATAGTGATATATGAGAGAGATATGGAAGCCATCTGAGATAAAATACTTAGCTACTCTATTGTACAAAATCTAGTTATTCCACTCTATCACCCCAATCGCAACTCCATCTCATCTCCTTCTCAACCAACACCTTGAATCTCTAAGCAGACTCCTATTCTACCAATTTCCGCAACGCTTGCTCAAAGTGCTTATACATAGTATAATGAGTCTCATCCTCAAACTCATGCAATTCACATCCTCGTATCCGCTCCGCCATATACCTAATCATCTGAATAGGTGCATTCGCATCCTTCTTCCCATGCCACATCTGAATATTATCATACTGAACCCTTTCAAGCTCGAACCCCCAGTCCTTCGACGTGAGGAGATTCATCTCGTGCACAGCAGCGTCAGCTCCCTGGCGGAATGGCTCGTCGAGAACCATGTCTACCAACTCTTCTAAGCTCATTGACTTTGGTTGCGGCTCTCCACTCTCAGCTTCTTCTTTCTTCCGTTGATCTTCGAGCCATTTGTTGAGTCTTCTGGACACGGGGCCGGATAGGATAACCCATCTAATAGATAGGTACAGCATGTACAACACTGCCCGAAGAGTTGATGGGGAGAACTGCGCCCAGACTTTGAAGACGCGCCGGTAATATTCAACGTGCTTCGTACCAGCTGCCCAATGCGGTGCTGTTGCAAAGAGTCCAACACTTGTAACTGCACGCTTTGGCAACGCGTAAGCACAAGCTAGAGCAAAAGGGCCGCCGCCTGAGAGACCGAAAACAGAAAACTGTGAGATTTCATGTGCTTGAGAAAATTCCATCACATCAGTTGGCCAATCTATTATTTGATAACCAGATTTAAACGTGGATAGTCCAAAGCCGGGTCTGTCGAGAGCTATGAGACGAACACCACAGCGTTGAGCAATCTCATGAATAGGCTTAGCCTCAAGTCTGCAGGAGGGATATCCATGGAAGTAAAACACAGGCTTTCCATCTTGTTGTCCGAATTCTGCGAAACCTAGTGCGCGACCATCTGAGAGGCGAAAGGTTTGGTGTGTTTGGGAGGATGTAGAGAGCAAACGTTGGGTTGAGGACGTTGAACGGCTTCGAACCGCCTGGACTGACATTTTGAGCATTTAATTGATGAAATAAGGAGGGAGTGAGTCGGGAAGTCTTGTGGTTATGAGATCTCAAGTTCATGTTATATAGCGGGTCAAGGCTTACACGCGGGATACGCGATACGAGAATACGGAATACGAGGCCAATCAGAAGTCACGATGATTCAACCGGGGCAGCACCAGGGACTCCTTCATCAGCTTCAGCAGTTCAAGCATGAATAGCTTCTAATTAAGGGCGGTCATCACTTTCCAGGGCATAAATCGGGTAATCTCAATTAAACGGACTTGACGTAAGGCGACCAAAACACGCCTTCAGCATCCCAAGTCTTCTTCACATCCTTCAAAACCTCCAACCTCTCCGTATTATACATGTCGCTCAAGTCCTTTCCAGGCCTCAAATTATTTGGAAAGCTCCTCGGCACCATCCCCTCATCACTCTTTCTAAAACCCGCAACTACATCATCCAGAATTGGCCCAAACGCCTCTCGTGTCGTATCCTCTTTGGCCACCATCACCATGAACGCATTGATGTTTCTATCCCTGCCCTCAACGAACTTCTCATTCTTGATCGCTGCAGTCTTTTCGATGTTGTATGCTGAGATGATGAGGCCTGATTGTTGAGCATCTGAGTATTCCTCTGTTGCGATGCGCCATTTCTCAAAGCCAGCTCTAATAGCTTCGGCTGTGGTCTTGCGAAGACGACAGGATGCTATGGTTTTGTGGCCGTGGTGAGAGTTGTAGATGTTCATCTTGGCATTGACGTTCTCAAATGGCAATAGCTCTGTGTTTGCCACGACAGTCTTGCTGACAAGGTCATCCTGGAAAAGTAAGGCCGTTGCTTTCTCAGCCTGCTCAGCGGGACCAAAATACTGGTATCCTAGAATGATGATTGGAGATCCAGCTGCCGGAGTGCCTGGCGGACTTCGTGCAAACGCCAAGCTCATGTATCCTTCGGCTGGAGGGTCGCTCAGATCCAGAAAAGCCTTGATAGCGACGTCTAGTGCTGGAGCAGGAAAGATGAGCGATCTGGTCCAGATCTTGTTGTCATCCATGTTGAGACCTGACAGTGGGAAGGCGGAAACAGTGAGCTCCGTTATGACACCGAGTCCATGACCCGCGCCACTGAGAACGTGGAAGAGAACTTGTCCCTTGCCCCTTGACGAAGAATCGACTTCAACGATGTCGCCTGAAGCAGTAACAAGTCGAAACGAAACCATGTTATCCACCATCCATCCATGACGGCCAATCTGGGCACTGTTTCCACCTCCAAGCATACTTCCCACGAAGCCAACGGCATCAGAGTTGGGAATGGGAGTGTAGTAGCCCTCGTTTGCCAAAGTCTTCAACACCTCTCCGACGAGTACACCACCGCCAACTTTCACTGTTCCTTGGTCCTTGTTCAGTTCAATCTTCTTGAAGAGCTTCATGTCGAGGTACAAGGATGCTGAGTCCACGCTCACAAACGTTCCATGGCCTCCGCCAGCAGCAACGATCGTAAGCTTGTTCTCTTTCGCAACACGAATGGCATCCTTCACATCTTGCTCGGTCCTTGGGGTAACTATAAGAGCAGGGCGTTCAATGTGTGTGTCGGACCAGCGAGGGAGTTGCGGTGTATCATGGTCAGGGACGACATATTCGCATTGAAGCGACTCAACGCCCTTTATTTTAGCAGACATATTCACAAAGGCAATTAGAGGCAATAAGATGGATTATCATTTATTATTTAACGGGCAAAGTCCCATTCTTATAGTCAGCCCTTCGAGTTGACGGATCTAGTGCTTACCTTTCTATGGATATCTGACAAGGCTCACTTCCGAGATACCCGACTTCTAAGCCGTAGTAATATCACGATATCACATCAGCGGTATTATTCCAAGCACTAAGTAACTCCCATCCCCATTCCTCCAGGCCATGTCATATCAAGTCGCGTCAGCACGGCTAATCATCCATCCTAACCCACGAATCCGCCAGCCCCTTACACTTAACACACCACAAACTCCTCACCTTGAGCATATCCACAAACCCCCCCTGATCATCCTGAACCTTGTACGGCACATCCATCACAAGCTCGCACTGCAAACAAATAACCTGAAACACATTCTTCCCCTCTGCATTACAGGAAACACACCACCCCGGGCCTAGATGATGAGTAGTCTGGTTACATTTTGCGTTTCCGCAGTGGGAGAGAAACGTATCTCTTTCTTCTTCATGCCTGTTGGCGGCTTGTTCGAAGTATATGTCTTTGAGGCACCGGAGACACATTGTCTTGGAGCCTGTGAATGAGACGTGGCAGCGGGGACAGATGCGGTATAAGGGGTTGAAGACTGGTACGATATAGCCACGGAGGAAGGCTTGGCGGATGAATGATGCGTCCTCGTCAGTCATTGTTGTGACGGGCGATTGGGGAACGTTACCTAGTTGACACATTTTGAATTGGTCGGGTGGGGGTTTTGTCTTGAAATGGCTATGTTGAAGCGTTAATATTGGAACTGTCGTTGGATGTCGAGGTCTTTAGACATGAAGAATCAGTTAATCTTATAGAAATTATGGCATTGATCGTCGGCCTGGCTCTTCTTAAGTGTGCAAGCGAACCAAGGTCTTGTTCAATTGAGACGCGATAGGCTTTGTTCCTTGGGCGTACTCTGTTCCTTCAACACAAAGCACTTGCGTTCTGTCGGCGAGCAAGGGAACAAGAACAGACAGCAGAAATCACAAGTTCACAGTGTTCATGAATCAGTCATAACAATCGTGTTCAATTCCCAAATATGTCTCATGTATTCGTCGCAGTACCCAATATCTCCGTCATGAATCGTCTCTCGTATGCCCATCACCGCATCCATGTGTTCAAAGTGCCGGTCCTTCCCACTGCTCACGACGCAGTCTAACAAGCCAAGACTGTTTATGCGGGAACGAAATCTGTTTCTCGCGCGAAAACCCAGTAAACTCTAGACCCTGCAGAAACCTACTCATTGTCAGTGCTGAACAACCATGCTTCAAGGAACAGACTCACCTGGCATTGTCCACTCTCGGCTCAAGGCATATACTCATTGTTCGGTAATCCGATGTCAAGCACCAATGCACCAATCCCGTCAACCAGATTGGAACCCGCCCTCTTGCCCACTCTTCTCCGATGAACACGTGAAGACCTCGATCCCAATCTGCAGCATCGCTACCGAGATGCTGACCAAGAATGTCTTCTTTGACCCAGTAGATCTCAAAGTAACCAAATGGTACGCCGTCCCATTGTCCAATTACAGGGAAGGAGTTGGCTTGGTTCAGTGACTTGGTGAGGAATTGTTGATCATACTCGCCCCAGAAGGCACTCACTCGAGGCTTCTTCATCCACATCTCCAACAAATCTGCGTCATTCATCGTAGAAAGGTGAGACTGCTCAGGTGGTTTTGGTCCAACGGGTCCAAGGTACGGTACTGGGTTGGGTGAAATGGAAGCAACTCGGAATGAAAGGTACTGATTAACACTCGGGACAAATCTCGTGTAGAAGACTTCGCCCATTCTAGGTGGCTTTGGTCTCATCGGGTGACGGATATTATTCGTAAAAATGTATTGAAGAGGAGCAGGCGGGTAGTAAGTCGGAAGATGAGAGCTTGAAAAGAAGGGTCCAATAGGAAAGCTTGGCGGGTTCGACACCGATGTTGGAGTTGGTCCACCAGGAAGATCATGATCTACTCGATTCATAGATGAATGCGGCGAATGGCGCTGGAAAGTCTTGTGGAACGGCGATGGTGGTTCCATAGGTAAAGGTGAATTCGGGCGACTGCCAATAGGTGATCCAGGTACAGAATCGTAATTCGCACCAGCTTTGTTAGGCTGCAAAGAGAAGAGAAAAAGCCGACCAGGGAGTTGCCAAAACATGCGTCTCGAGACAAACATATCAGACCAATCCTCCCCGTTATCATCCAGACTCGTTCCTACAGCACTGCTCCCCGACGTTATAAGTCCCATGCGCTCAAGCTTGGGGATCAAATTGCGACCTCGGAGCACTCCATCGCGCTTGATGTTGATCCTCCACTCACCACGAGGCTTCGCAGCTTGAGGTGTCTTCTCCGCAGCCTGAGCAGGAACTTGCGGTGCAGGTTCGGGCTGGTGAAAGTACCAGTATAGCGTAATCCACAGCATCATAGCAATCTGCCGTGTAGGACTCGCAGCGGGTTTGAACTCGGAGCTCGAAGGGTTTGCGATAGACGAGATGAAGAGGTTATCGCCCTGCAGCGTCGGTTTAGCGAAAGAGTGAATCTGCCGCTTCGTCTTCCCATCCAGCGCAACACCATTCTCTCTATTCTCAACATCCTGCTTGTCCGTATCATCGTCAGATCCATCATCGCTCTCCGTGTTCAGCACAACAGTCCACCCCACAGGAAACGCATTATGATGCGTGTTCAACTCATGGCTCTTGAAGCCGAGACCTGCAAAGACTGGTGTGACAGTGAAGGTCTGCCCGTCTGGCAGGCGGATGACCTGGGGAGCCATAATCGCGCGCTTCTTCCTTTTTCGGGGCTTATCCGTGGACTAATCGGGGGGTGGTGGGCGCTGTAGTGTTGCGCTTGCGGGGGATCGGCTGGAGACGGGAGGGGAAAAGTTGACTTATGTTTGAACTGGTTTTAGGTCGGTGCTAAAGCTCCTGGAGAAGAGTTCCAGAAGACTGCCTCTTTCGGGTCACATGCTGACCTTTGAAGAGGCGATCGTGACAAACGCCGAGGCGATGGTTGGATGCTCTGATGGAGGTGGTGGAGAGATGTTATATAGGCGTGGTTGGAGGTGAGGGACAGTAGACATGGGCACTGTACGTAGCCTAAATACCAGGTCTAACACAGTATTAATATGCAAATGCACTCAGTCTTGTACGTCATGATAAGTCCATCTATCATATCATACCCCGCCATAGACTGGAATGCTTGACTCTATCTCAGCGGCTTTAACCGCAATACGAAATTGTTATCTCGAGGTTTTCGTTTATCAGAATCTCCATGTTACAGATCATTTATGCAAGTCATAAATCTAACATTAAATCAATTGTTTGTTGCCTGTCGCTATGCGTACTCCATAATCCATCCGAAATCGCAGCCAGTTCAATTCAATTTACAGCAGTCTCCCTCTGAAGGTGTCACCACACCCACCATCAATAATTGTCGCGTGTTCTAAGCCCCCAATGCTAAGCCATTCGCCATGATCTGATGTTTAGTGTACAAACTCTGCATCTACTCACTTCGAGATCTCGTCGTTTACTGCTTCTTCTTCTTGACCTCTTCGGCTGATCCGGGTTCCTCGCCGTCGTCGTCTTTGCCCTCAGTCATCTTGGTACCATCTCGGCCCTTGTTCTCCTCCTCCAGAACCTTTCGTACTTGCTCGCCTCCCAAGTCCTTCTTCTCATCCCAATCAACATCGTACTCACTAGCCACGATCCTGATCTCTCTTCGAAGCTGATTGGCATCATGAACCAACTGGTCCCATCGATTCTGGTCAAATCCTCGTTCTTGGTAAAGTGCAGCTTGTCGCTTTGACACTGTCACCTTCATGGCCGCCTTGTAGCTTAGGTCGCGGCTCATGTAGAGGAACCATAGGTAAGCACCCATGACGGTTGTCAGACCAGCGAGATACGTAACGGGCTCAACCAGATCCCAGCCCCATTCGGTGTGGAAAGTGACATAGTAGACAACTCCCCACCACCCAGCCAATGCAGCAAAGCCACCTTGTGCCAATCGATGCGCTCCTTTGTGCGCGAGCGTGTCGCATTCATTCTTGACCTTTGACATTCCTTCAATGTCGCGTGACATGCGTCTCAAGTTCATGCGCATGTAGTATGTTCGGTCTCTGAAACTGGGTACCGCAACTCGAAGTTCCTTGTCGAAGCCCTCGACGTCAATCGCAAACTCTCGACCGCGAGCAGCATCTCGAATAAAGTCTCCGATCTCGGTGCTGCCACTCCAGCGCACCCAGTTCGCCTCTTTACGAGAGGGACCTTCGTGGCCTAGACCAGAGTATGACGCAACATTACCGCTGCTTTTCTTTTTCTCATCCTTCTTTCCATGTTGTTCCTCCTGGTCTGCTTCGGCTCGGAAGACGATGTCGGGTAGCTTCTCGCGGCCCTTGTACTGAACTGGAGGGATTTCGGCTTGGATCAATCGCTCGAGGTAAGAAAGAGGTTGCTGAGGGTGTATGAGAAGAGCTAATGGCTCAACTGTCTCCCCTTTGTCTTCGACGTCTTGCTGTACTGGTCTGTTGACATGTTCTTGTTCAGGGTGAAAGGGCATGGGCAGAATGAGCTTCAATAGACGCGTCGGGGTTGTCAATAGACGTCCTGTACGTGTCAGTATAGAACTCGTAGATTGAATGTATCAAGCTTACCCTTCTTCATTTCAGTCTTGTCAGGTATATCGGGATCTTTCTCAGCTTCCGAGTCCACTCTATGCCATGGCCGATCATTCTCCAAGGTCTGAGCGCTGGCACCAGACGTGACCTTCTTCATATCCCTCTTGCGCGCCTTTTCACTCAACTCTTCTTTTCGTGCTGTCTCCTCACTCGACTCAGCAGCAGCTTCCTGGTTGAAACATCTCGTTGTTGTGAAAGCGCGTCTAAAGGGTGTTTGTTTCGTCTCGCATCTGTACAACGCTGGTAATTGATGAGAAGCAAATTGTGTATGTGGTCGTGATGCTCGTAAAGCAGGAGATACTCCAAGCGCAGCGCGCCTCAAAACGTGATTCATGACTGCACCTTTACAGAGTCAAGGTAGAGGTTGAATGTTAAGGGAGCAGCAGTTGAAGGGGCAAGTAAGCTTTCTGGCCAAGGCGGGAGGCACATGCACCAGGGGGACACAGAGGATTAGACGTGGAAATAAGGTCGTGTCATTCATTTACAGCCAAGATTTGCCCTGCTTGTTTTGGAACTCTTTGCCCAGTGCGGTCACAACTATCTCATCGATCAATCGACCAGCTGCGACTTATGACGTCAGGATCCAAGCCAAGCTTTATCTGTCCCTGGAAGCTTCATCCACTCGGCTTCTAATTGGTTGAGAACCACTGCTCACCGTTAACACAGTATCACTGCCACAATTCTCAGCTCAGCCAAGAACACAAATACCAGAGACATGGCGCTGTAGGGGTTCTCATGATGATTCGTTCCGGAGGTTAACTTCCTGGTTTCAAGCCTCTTATGCATTGCCACGTGCGCCTCTGAGCTACAGACTTGACAGAGCTTCTTATCTAAGTGCCTAGTACCTAGAACGCAAGAGGCAATGCAATGTTGAAGAGGCAAAAACAAGAAATACAGAGGAAAGTTAGGCCACCAGGTAAGCTTGTAGGCACGTTTCAATATTTCGCAGTTATTATATTGACCCTGGTGAACTGGAATGAATGGCTCATGACTTCGAAAGCTAGGTGTAGTTGTTTTAACATTCACCCTGTATAGTTATGTTTCTAAGGTTGAGAGTTACGATGAGCAGCGTTTTCAACCAAGTTCAGAACAAAAGAGGACATATTTTTACACCTTGAAATCTAAATTCTTGTGGTATATCTAGTATGCGACTTATAATAATTGCATCGTGATTAGGTTGCTATGCAAGTTCAAAATGGAATCGCCTACCCTGTAGCCTCGGACCAACTCCAGTTTCAAGTCCAGGTGAACAGCAACATGGGATTAGAGATCAGAGACTCTTTTATCTCGTCCTAAGCACCTATACTATCAGAGTTCAGTTTAGTAGGGACGATGCGAAGGTTGAAAAGCTTTTCCTTTTATCCGCTCAATCACCTTTTGCGTCCTAACTAGTTATGATTAACTTCAAATATGATGGCCAAGCCTGAGCCGCTACTCATCTGCAATCTCGCCTACTAAATTACATTTCTCTATGATATGCAGACAACATAACAAAGTCAATTGATATCTTAACGCATCGTTCATATAAGAGCCGTTCCAAAAGTCTATTCTTAATAGAGATATCTAACTCCACTGCAAAATGAACCCGTCACTGGCAAGTTCCTAAACCCAAACTCAAATCACATGGGCTGATCCCCAAGAGCTCCCCTTGGTGTTGAGGGGCTTCAGGGGTCCAGAGGGGTTTGGACCCCGCACTAGACTCCTTGAGGTTACAATCCGACCAATTCTCTGAGCAACCCGTCCACGGCTCATTTCCCCATAGGTACAACAAGTCGGTGAAGTCAATTTTCCTTTTCGTCAAGCCCGAATCTTGCGTCCCTATTATCAATTGAGCGTCTGATTTGTTTCACTCCAATCTTTGTTTCAAACATCTCCAAACCTCCCTCCATCTGCATATACCCCGCTTCATAATGTCCGATACCAAGGTCTACCGCGCCAGCACCACTGCGCCCGTCAACATCGCCGTTGTCAAGTAAACATCCCCATCGCATCCGACAAACCTTCACTAATACGATACAGATACTGGGGAAAGCGCGATGCTAAGCTCAACCTTCCTACCAACAGCTCCCTCTCCGTAACCCTCTCACAAGCCGATCTCCGAACCCTCACAACAGCCTCGTGCTCGAGCACCTTCACTGATGGCGACAGCCTCACTCTCAACGGAGAGTCCTCCGACATCTCTGGCGCCCGAACCCAAGCTTGCTTCCGCGAGCTTCGATCTCGCCGCGCCGCTCTCGAGGCCGCCGACTCTTCGCTCCCCAAGCTGTCCACATACCCGCTGAAGCTCGTCTCCGAGAACAACTTCCCCACTGCTGCTGGCCTCGCCTCCTCAGCTGCTGGTTTCGCTGCGCTCGTCCAGGCTATCGCTCTTCTGTACGAGCTTCCCGACTCGCCCTCTGATCTTTCGCTCGTTGCTAGACAAGGTTCTGGATCTGCCTGCCGCAGTCTCTTCGGTGGATATGTTGCATGGAGAATGGGCGAGAAGGAGGATGGAAGCGACTCCAAGGCCGACCTTGTCGCTCCCGCCTCACACTGGCCTGACATGCGGGCTCTGATCCTCGTTGTTAGCGCCGCCAAGAAGGGTGTCTCTTCCACCTCTGGCATGCAGCAGACCGTCGCTACATCCGGCCTCTTCAAGGAGAGAATAGCAAACGTTGTCCCTGCCAACATGACCGCCATGGAGGAGGCCATCAAGAACAAGGACTTCCCCAAGTTCGCCGAGGTCACCATGCGCGACTCCAACTCTTTCCACGCTACTTGCGCCGACACCTACCCTCCCATCTTCTACATGAACGACGTTTCCCGCGCTGCGATTCGTGCTGTCGAGTACATCAACGAGAAGGCTGGCAGGACCATTGCCGCTTACACCTTCGACGCTGGCCCTAACTGTGTTGTCTACTACGAGGAGAAGGACGCTGATACTGTTGTCGGCACTTTCTACCAAGCGCTCCAGGGCGTTGGCGGTTTCAAGGAGGGTGCTGCTAGTGCCAAGTCCAGCGTTGAGCTTGAGAGTGGTCTTGCTTCTACTTTGAAGGAGGGTGTGAGCAGAGTTATTTCTACTGGTGTTGGTGAGGGTCCCATCAAGACCAATGAGTACCTTGTTGGAGAGGACGGCCAGGCTGTTCGACGATAGACGGGGGCATAAAAGATCTAGTGAAGTAAATAGCATGTTGGAATGATATAAAGAGAAGTTTGAAGCTGAAACAAAATACATTGTTACTTGTAACGTTCTGGAAGTGATCCTGCTGCCGATCATGATCATGACTTGAACCGTCGTTGATCCTCCACATCGCCGTGTGGGGCCGTCCAAACTCACCTCCACGCCTTCACTCGGCTCCGGGGAACATGATAAGTCTCCACCAAAAGATCAATGCCTACCTACAAAAAGAGACATCTTTGACTTTTCTAGATCCTAGTCAAGACTCAGTTCTAAGGGCGCATTGTACCTGCCGGTCGCACTGACACGTCTTTGCCCTGCGGGGCACTGCTCGTGTCACTGCAACCTGTGCCGTAACACCACTGTGAGCAGCCTGTAGCTCGCTCACAATCTTCCAACTCTCATCCTTACAACCTTATCAACACCATTGCGATGGATGGTCTGACGAACCTCCTGGGTCGCGGCGAACCTGTTGAGATCGTGGAGCTGGATAAATCGGGAAATGTCTCGCGAACCTGGAATCACACCGTCGACAACCATGTACGTTGCTTTACTTCCGCCTTGAGAGTATGTATATCATGGCTAATCTAGCCTCAGGTCGTTGCCAAGTCGAAACCTAGTATCCCGCTCATTCCCTCTCTTCGCGAGGCCTTCATGCCAGTCGGATACCCTCACTCTGTGTCGTCCGACTACCTAAACTACCAATTCTTCGACTCCCTCCAAGCTTTTTTCTCAACCATCACTTCCCTCCTCGCAAACCGAGCTCTCCTCCAAGGTCTCGGCGTTGGAGATGCCAACTCATCCGCCACATTCGCGATGCTGCTCACAGTCCTCAAGGACGCCATGTCTCGCATCGCCACTATTGTCTTTGCCCACCAATTCGGTCTTCGTATCGAACCCGACGCCAAGCGCTTCCGCTTCCTGGCTGATCTCTTCAACGACACTGCCTTCTTCCTGGAGCTGTACAGTCCGTACTTTGGGCCCTATGGAAAGATCCTTGCTTTGACTTCTGGAGAGGCGTTGAGAGCGTTGTGTGGCGTGGCTGCTGGCGCGAGCAAAGCTGCTCTTAGTGTACACTTTGCAAAACATGACAACCTTTCTGAACTCAATGCCAAAGAGGCCAGCCAAGAGACCGCCGTAGGTCTTATTGGCCTTCTTGTTGGAACTGTCGTGGTCAAGTATGTCGAGGACCACCACAGCGTTCTATTCTTGATGACCATTCTCGTCTTTGCCCATCTGTGGATGAATTACCTCGGAGTTCGAGCTGTGTGCATGAACAACCTGAACCAGCAGCGCGCAACCATCCTGTTCGAAGAGTATCTCAAGACCGGAAACGTGCTCTCCCCCGAAGAAGTCGCCCGCTGTGAGAATATTCTTCTCTGGCGACCTGTCGTCCGAAACCAGCATGGCCAGAAAATCGCACGTATCGAAATGGCCAAAAGCTACTGGGATGCCATGGGCGCCAAAGCTCCAAACAGCAACATTGTCATCATCGATGGCACCCGGAACTCACTCTTTGTCTGGTATCACTCGAAGCGCAGCTACACGCCCATCAAGATCATGCTCTGGCAGGATGCTAGTGCCGTCCACGCCATCAGTGCTTGGTTCATGGCCTTGGAGATGGCCTGGCTTCTGGAGAAGAGCCAGGGCTACACCGATAAGCTGGATAAGATCTTCCGCGTAAAGGAAACAGTTGATGGCTACGAACAGAAGTACGACAAGCGTGAGCTCTGGGATGAGATGCTCGCCAAGGGATGGAACATCGAGTCGCAGGCCTTTGAGACAGGCGCACCTGTTCGTCTGCTCGCTCAGCTGGAGGGGAAGAAGGATCAGTAGCGAGATTGGAGGTTATGGCGTCAAGGCGAAAGGGAATAATACCCCAAAACATGAAAATTGATTCAATGGAGATTTATGCTAGTCATCCAACCCTCTATGCTTTTCTACCCATGCTGTACATTTTCCAAAACGCCCTCCAGTGAATCACTCATACATCGTACATATATTATACAGCAGTTCGTCGCTATGCAAGGAATGCCCACTTCTTGGCTCGCATCTTAACGCCCTCCCATGTATTCAGCTTCGGCCGCACATCGAGATAGAAACTAGGTCCACCCTTTCCATCTGGCCGTCCAGCATAAAAGTCGATAACGTAGTCAACCCTCGTACCGCATCTGTCGATAACCCAATCGTGTCGGTCGAACGGCGCCGTGTAGCCGAGTATAGTATTGAAGCGAGCGGTGGGAGTCATGCGATCCATCTTGTTGGCGAAAGATTCGAGCTTGGGGCCATCACATCTAACACAATTAGTTCTCTTCCCACCAATAGAGATGATTGAGCCTTACTCTGTACCCTTGAGATACGGCGCTTCCCACTCCTTGATCTCCTTCCAAGCTCTTTCATTGACAGCATTGTGGATCGGCACAACGGTCTTCATGTCCGCTACCCTCGCATCGTAACCCTTCCGCTTCATCGCATCGAAAAACATCTTCTCCGAAGGATAGACCCAGTTGCCGGAGGGATCTACACCAGTCTCCATTTCGTGATTCGCAGGCTTTGCAGGTTCTTTCTCATGATCGACCGGACACGCCGCAGGTCCGCCGGAAGTTCGTGGAATCGTGGATACAACGCGATCGGTATCTAGACCATCTTTCGAAGGAGTTTGCGTAGGCAGCTGTGCAGGCTTGCTCGAGGACCATGGGAGATATGACGAGAATGTTTGAGACCATGATTTGGACTGTGCTTGCGCTGTGTGGTCGACTGGACATCCAGCTGCTTTTGCCTTTGCGGCTTCTGCTTCACGGGCTTGAGCGAGCCATGCTTCGCGGGATTTGTGATCGACGGGACAGGCGTCTTTGTCTGCCATGACGAGGATGATACGCGGTGTTATCGTCGGGAAGGGCTGGGTGACGATTCGGGGGTTTCGAGAGCTTCAATTGCAAGGATGTAGAAAATGGCGTAATTGATCATGGAGGGATCGGATCGTAAATGCGCCGGAACGGATTGGCCTGGAGGTTTGCGAAGAAAAATAATATGGGTCACGTCCGGGTTTTTCCCGCACAGGCAGGGGTCTGCACCCGGAGGTTAACATACATCGCCGACTTCACTCCGTTGAAATGAATGCTTGTATTAAATTATCCAAGTTTACCAGAGGTTTATGAAGTTAGACTTTACTTATTCAATATTTTAGAGCAGCCTTAGGATTGATGTATGATTAATTTTTATAAAACCATGCCTGAACTTTGGCAATTGTGAAGTACGAATATTGATCTCCCTGCTTTCTTGCTTATGAGACAGTCCTCTTCCTCCTTAATCCATGTCGAAGCGCCCTCGAACTCCTGGAGCATCTTTCCACGTCATGACCCGGATAACAAGCGGGGGTAATCCTGAGCCCACTCGTATCGTAATAGAATCATTCTTCACCTGCTCGTATCTATATTCCAAGCCCCTACACCTCCTTTTGGGGTCTTCACGGTATGGAAGAGATGAAGGCAGTACCTACCTTAGGTAACAAGTAAAATGTTGGTGGGAAAGTGGCTATCAATGCCAAGTGACGTAGCGTTGCTGGCATCGTACCTTACCCAGCGTTAAGTCAAACTTAGGATCTCAATCCTGAGTTATAAAAAGACCTAGGTAACTTACCTTAGTATAAGGTAAATTTAGGATATTTTTGATAAGTTTATGTTGACACCCTCCCTACATTGAAGTCTGATATTTTCTTGCTCCCCGAAGAATACCAAGGTTAAAACTAGGTAAGTACCTACTGTACCTACAATGGAAGTAGCGGGATCATTGTTAAACATTATTACAGTCTCCCAATATAATAAATGTTTGTATTCTAGCTGGAAAGAGCAGGTGAAAGTTTTGTGTAGATATGCAAATCAGTCGTCCTACATAGCATTCCCCGAGTTCAGGCCGCCTTGCCCGCCTCACGGTAACTCTTATACTTCCTCATATGCCAGTCGATGCTCTTCCACCGTTCGCCCTTTTCGTCCTCAAACTCAACATCCATTCTCGGCCTCATAAAGTAAGCGCACGAGAACCTATTCTCAATCGTCTCTCCCGGGTACGGAGCCACGCGGTGCACCACAGACCGGAACTTCTTCCCCGAGAGGAAGCGGAGCGAGTCGCCCACGTTGACGACTGCGCAGCCATCGCGAGGCTCCACGGATCGCCACTCCTGCGTGTCCTGGTTGAATGTCTGCAGACCACGATCGCCACAGAAAAGAATGGTCAAGCTGCCGACGTCGGTGTGGGCGCTGAGGCCTGCGTTGGGACCCTCGGTTGAGAGGGAGGGATATCGCTGGACGGTCATGCACGAGGTTGAAGGGTCTGTGGGGAGGTGCTTTGGCGCAAGTGGTGTGCTTGTGTTGAGCCCTGCGTCGTGACTGATCTGGTCCAGGGCATCTAGCAGTCCTGTACCGATCTCATGGAGCTGGTCCATGACGCTGGCCAGAAGGGGAGCTTCATCTTGCAGGACATGTGGTAGGGAGAGGGGATGTCCGTCTACGACGGGGTTGCATATACCATCTCGAGGAAACTGGTAGTGTTATGTTATTCACAGCTCCAATGAAGAAACTTGTTGGAAAGCTTACTGTGTATCCTTCCACACCATGCTTCTTCCCATCCCCAGCGAGGCCCGCATTCCTCCCGAAAGGGGTGTAACTACACTCAACAAGTCAGAACGAAAGCAACAATACGGCAGAGTTGAGGATCAACGCACCCATTGAGCTTCCAGGAGCCAATTTTGTCGACGTCATACTTCATCTTCTCACCCTCGTCCAGCTGGAAGAAATTATTCACGGCCTTGTATACTAAAGGTACCTCCTGTATGACTGGCATAGACTCTTCGTGAGTGCTTTGGAGATCTAGGTACAAGAACCCATCCTTTTCACAGGCTCTCCGGAGAGCGGACAGCTCATTGGCGTTTCCTTGCTTGATCCTTGTATACGAGATGGTTGTAAAGTCAGCGGACTCGGGTGAGGCCACTGCAGCTGTCTGGGTGATTGTGGCTGTGGTTGACATATTGGTCGACTTAGATATGTGAGTGAGTATACTTCCTGAGGAAAGGAGTTGAGAATCGGCATCATGGGATTTCAGAGCTCCTGATATACCGTGATACCAAACGGTTTGGATGCCGTTAAAGGCTCCGGATTAACCCGTGTCTTGTAAGCCAAGACTACATCGACCTTACCATCCAATGTGAATGTCACCCAGGTTGTGCTGAGTACGCCTGCAGTGTCATTCATGCAGGGTTCCCAATCAGCACCATTATTGGTGCAAGTCGGTATAAGTCAACATTCTGCGGGGTCATTGGCATTGTCCCCTCTCCATTTCATGCAAGTCACTCCTGTCAAAGATCTATTCTGACACTACATCACACCATTTTGTCATCAACCGACATCGGTATAGGTGATCGCCTACTGGGCCCTGGCTGTGGCAGTCTTCTCGAGTTCGCATCCAGCTCTAATCCTCCGTCCATGCTATTGCGGCACAGATCACAATGAGCATCCCAGGCCTCCCCGTGGAGGGATCACCGCAATCCTACTGGCAGCATGAAGCCCAGAAGCAACAAGTACCTACACATACTGAACCTCTCCCAAGCTCATGTGATGTAGCTATCGTGGGCGGTGGTTATGCAGGTATTGCTACGGCATACTACCTGCTAAAGACGACCTCTCCACCAACCAGTGTGTTCCTTCTTGAGGCAAAGGATCCGTGTTCTGGAGCTACAGGGCGGAATGGAGGACACCTGCGCCCTGACTACCTGATGGGAGCTGCAAGCAACTCCAAGAGGTACGGTGCCTCTGCGGCGGCCGAGATCGTGCAATTCGAAGCCCGTCATCTCGACGTGATGAGGACTCTTATCAAATCGGAAGCTATCGACTGTGACTTTGCGGAGACAAAGAGTCTCGCTGTTCTTACAACTCCCGGGCAAGTCTCCATGGTCCGTGAGGCATACGAGGACTTGAAGCAATCATCGTCTTTCAGTGATGAGCTGCTGGATGTAGTAGAGTTCTACGAAGGTGAAGATGCACCTCAGCGTACAGGGTTGCGAGATGCAAAAGGCTATTTCTCCACGCCTGCAGCTCGGGTATCGCCCTACAAGCTTCTCACGGCTCTTTTGGCGCGGTGTGTCGGTATGGGACTCTCGCTAAAGACCCAGACTACGGTGATATCAGTTGAGAACGCCGAATCAGGTGGCCATATCCTGAAAATGTGCTCGGGAGAAATCATGACAGCTCGAACTGTTGTCATCGCCACGAACGCCTATACCCCAGCACTTCTCCCCGAGTACGCTAGCTCTATCGTTCCCTGCAAGGGACTCGCATGCCATATCACAGGCCCCAAAGGCAAGCCACTACCGAGACTCCTCGCGGCAAGTTATGCTATCATGGAACAGGACGCCATCTCCAACAAGACCGGCTACAACTATATGGTACAACTAGACGACAATAGCATAGTGGTCGGTGGCGCTCACCACAAGTATGATGAGAATGACACAGGGAGCTGGTACAACAACGTCGACGACACGCAACTCATTGAGCCGGCGCAGCGGTACTTTGAAGATGACTACATGCAGCGGACGTTTGTCGGGTGGGAGGAGTCGGGCGCCCGTGTTGAACGTGTTTGGACGGGGATCATGGGATATAGTACTGACTCGCTTCCCCACGTAGGAGAGGTTCCCGGTAGAGCTGGTGTATTCGTAATTGCTGGTTTCCACGGACACGGTATGCCTGTTATCTTCTTGGCTGCGGAGGGCATTGCCGCCATGACTCAGGGGCTGGTATACGAGAATACTGGAATGCCGTCTTTGTTCAAGACGTCTAGGAATAGGTTGGAGTCGAAGAGAAATGACATCCTGGCTGGAAGGGGCATCCGGTTGACGAAGGAGTAGAGTATGGCTACTGTATGGTTGTATATATAAGGACAGCATATAAACTAGACTATGTACGTATGAGATGGTACTTTAGCAAATGTATGTCTTCCTGATACCTTTGATCACCTACCAAGTCCGGAGGCTCCAGCTCTATCTATACTTTGTCTGCAGTCCTTTCGAAAGCCTGCTCAAAGTCCGCAATTATATCCCTTGCATCCTCTATTCCAAGAGACAACCTCACAAGGTCCTCATCCACCCCCATAGACAAGTTCTCCTCCTTGGTGAAGTGCTTATGTGTAGTTGACCAATGGTGCCCAACCAGTGTCTTGGAGTCGCCCACATTCGTTGTGTTGATGATCATCTCAAAAGAGTCGATCAGCGAGATAGCCTCCGCCGCGCCACCTTTGAGTCCGAACGTGATGACGGTGCCAAAGCCCCGCTGGAAATACTTGAGCGCAAGTTGGTGGTGAGGATGATCTTGGAAGCCTAGGTAGCGCACCCAGGCAACTCGGGGATGGGCCTGGAGCCAGAGGGCCAAGGTCTCGGCGTTCTTGGACTGACGCTCGCAGCGAACCGAGAGTGTTTCTACCCCTGATCACAGTGAGTAAGACCATAGATTGTCTTCATGTGAAGATGTAGTTTTGAGTCTTACCAATGAATAGCTGCTGGGCTGCAAATGGACCAAGGCATGGCCCAGTATCACGCATATACTCGGTCTTGAGATACTGCATGTACGCCCTGTCACCAGCAGCCGCAAACCAATCATCCTGCTCACCCTGCAGTCCCAGGAGCTGTCCATAAAGAACTGGGAAGCGAAGCTTGTTAGTCTGCCAATCCGAGCGCCCAGTCTCAATAACGAGACCGCCAAGGGTGGTGCCATGGCCTCCTATCCACTTGGTGGCGGAGTGGATGAGGATATCGGCCCCCCATTTAGCAGGCTGACAGAAGTAACCAGCCGCGGTGAGTGTAGCGTCAACCACAAGAGGGATCTTGAGATGTTCTGAGTGTGCAATTGCAGCGAGAGCTTCAAAGTCGGGGACGGAGAACATGGGGTTTCCGAGAGACTCGGCGAAAATGAATTTTGTTCTGTCGTCAATAAAGGATTTGACATGCTCGAGATCGTTTACATCACAGAAACGTGCTTCGATACCGCTGTGAGCTCAATTTAGTCTACAGGCTTCTTCCAATGGCAACACGCAAAAGACTTACAGCTGGGCCTGCGCCTTGCGGAACTGACGATACGTTCCACTATGAATGCTGATAGACACGATGACATTATCACCCATTCCTGCTAGCGAAGAAATGACGCCAAGGACTGCCGCACTGCCCGATGAGAAAGTGAGGGCATCTCTGCCATCCTCGAGGGCGGCGATGCGTTTCTCAAGTCCATCGTGAGTCGGCTGGGTACCGTCATTAGACACAGTCGGAATTATTGTTAGAAGGTAGACTCACATTAGACACCCGGGTATACAAATGGTTTTGAGAGCTTGATATGTCACTCAAGGCTACGTTCAGAGCGGCTGAAGAGCCGAATTTGAAGGAGGCTGTGTTATAGATGGGTAGCGTGCAGTGGCCATACTTTGGGTCTTCTTCCAGCCCTGCATGAATCTGGATGGTGTCGAATCTCCATTTTGGCTTGTTCTTGACAATGCCATTAGTTGAGGGCCGCGATGGCTTCTTGTCTGAGGTCCCGTTGGTGTGTCCATTTGCGTTGTGTTCTTTCATGCTGGGCTGTGGAGAGGTAGAACCGGCGAATGTGGGTGTGAAAATTTAAAAATAAAAGCAACGTAGAGAGACTGTATAGGGCGAAGAGAACACAGGACTGACGTTCGTAGGGAGCATGGCTAGATAGCCACTCATACGAGGGAGCGGCCTGCACTAGCACGTTCACTTTGGATCATTGCCTCTGACTCTGCAGGGTCATGCGCGGGTCTTTGCCTTTTCAAGCCTTTAATTATGTAAGTATTACATGCATAAGCTAATCGTCAAGGGTAAGGTGATTAGGATACAGGTAATTCTATACGTGGATTGGGCGGAGTTGACTTTGTATCATTCCACCACGCTGTAGCGAGAGAGTGTGAGGATGAGCATTGGATATTGGATAGTGATATGATTCCCATACTTTGGCATCTATGGGGTAAGAAACGCATCTAGGCTGGGCTGTGCATGATATATGTGTATCCCAGTCGTCGTCTTTTGAAAACACCAAAGGTTGATTGAGTAACTCCTGTATGCATATCAAACACTTGTGACTTCTGAACTACATGAAACCCCTTAAGGTGCTATCTAGTCATTGCAAAACCTCACCATATGGCGATACATCTAACTTCAATACTCCAGCGAGCTGGCCCGTAAGCAGTATCGCCGAGATCAGGACTCGCATGAGGAGCGCCCCCAACATCACCAGACACCAACCCTCCCCCAAGAGCAGCACTATCGAAGAACTTGAGCACAATGACCTCGTCTGGCTTCTGCTCCGGCAGATAGTACCACTGCGGACTCTCCAGTCCACCCTCAACCACCCCGGAGTTCTCGTATGCTTTCGCATCAGCTTCACTGATAACCACAGACTCCAACTCTCGTAGAAAGTCACCGCCCATAGAAGGCGCTGCTAACATTCTAGACTCGTACCCCAGAAATCCTAATGCCCCGTCCTTGGGGAAAGACCATCGAGGTGCCATTGCTAGCGGATCCCGCGTGACTGTTCGCATGGGCCGCCAGACGCTGTAGGCTGCGTAGCGCGGTCCTAGCTTGCCGGCCGCGTTATACTCTGCATCGATGATATCGTTGCTCGCCTTGTCTTGGGCATCGACTTGAGCTGCGGCACAGATCTTGTCCTCAGCGTCGATGATTCCAGCTTCAAGCGCGGCTTTGTGAATGTCTGGCCTCCAGCGACGGATGGAGCGCCGAGCACCAACAGGCGTATAGTCTACATGTGCTCCTCTCGCAGGCCTCGAGTTATCAGAGGATGCAAGATGCGTTGGCCGAGTTTCATCTGACGCTTTGTAGTTATCAGGTACGGTCTTCTGGTCTTTGCCATTGACGACCGCCGAGCTACCGACTCCATTCGCAGGTTTCTTGACCGGCGCATCACCTCTTCGAACGATGCTATTCGTGATGAAGACATGCCTCGCCCCTGTCAATTTGAGGATTGACTCTTTCACTTCAGGGAAATAAGTCTCCTCTAAAGTCTGCAAGTCATCATAATCTCCGGCCTGCACCTCGTTGTCGATTCTGGCCCATTTTGGGTCAAACTTGATGGCGGTGAAGCCAAAGTCCTTCAGGATCTCTGCCGAATGTGACCAAGACCAGTCTGCACCGTTGGGGAAAGCTACTGGGCGCAGATCATGCAGAACGTATGGTACAGGAATCTGCTTTACGCTGGGGTTGTTCGTGTAGCCCCTGTTCCAAGCTTGTTCCGAGGTATGTCGCACGCCATCATCGACCTGATACTTGATAGTGGCGATTGTTGGCGGATGATCTGTTTGAGAGGTTTGTTTGGGCTTGGACGCATGATGAGACATGATGATGGATATGAGAATGGATGCCTGTAGTGAACACTGGTGATATCCAACAGCTTGGAGACCGTGGGGCATCTACACTCATAACACTAGCTCATGATATAAACACCAGGTCAGAACCATTCTGGCAACATTCAGGCCACATTGACCATGCCTCAAGTTGTCAAGAGACCTGATACTCTCTGTCAAGCGGGTATCTATCATCCAGGCACCTTACATGCCTAAGATAGTGCTTCTGTCACACCACTTCCAAATCTCGAGTTTGTTTTGTTGCCATCCTTCTGCCGTGCCGCCATGTGAGAAATGTAGTGATGTGCCACCCGTGTGAATCCCCTCAATCACGCAATGGTACTAATTAGTTAGCAAGGGGGCTAAGCGCAGGGCTGTTGGCTCGAATCAGATACGCTCTGACTAACCGGATAGATGGCCATCACTGCTCATTTCAGTTAGCAGGATCAACATCTTCAGGCACCTGTTGGCCCTGACAAACAGCCCATGGCTAAGTGACAGGTGAGGCGAGGCGAGGTGCGCAGTCATAACTTGCTCTTGCGCCCGCTGCTCTGACCATGCATCACCAACTGCAACGGCGTTGACAAAAGGTCCTGACACAGGCAGCCTTCCCATTCGCCGTTGACATGCTTCGTTTCCAGGACAAGATTTATCTTTGAATTGACCAGGATTTATATCCAGTACCATTCATTGTTCACCGTCAATTGATACATACAGTACAACTAGACATCAGCTTACGAATACTGTTTAAGCTTACAACTTTTGTTTAAGCTTACTCTCCATCTCACGCTCCGGACGGTACTGGGAAGCCAAGCCGGGACCTGACATGGTGTCGGGCTCCGGAGAATATATTGATTGACTAGGCCCGCCCGCTTATTGAGATCAGCTAGATCGATACAGGTAGCGTGCAGGGAGATCGCAGTCCAAGGTACTAGTTATGCCCGTTAATTCCCATCAACCACCTCTTATCAGTGGAGTTCGTATACAAGCCGTGCCGACATCTTGTTGTTTTGGGATATGGTGATGGCTAGAAGGATTCCGTCTAGTCTGTATATGTATACGGCACGGCAGAGAATCGCGATTATGATACCTCGATGATCTCATGAGCCACTCCAGCTGCCTCATTCGGTATATAAGCATGCAAGAAATATACCCGTAAGGCCGTAGCCAACTCCCTGCTACACCAAGAACCCTGCTCTCTTTTGCTGTCGCCTGGAGTATTTGGGGTCCAAAACACTCAAACTTCCTCCGTCGACACATTCAGAGTCGTAGTTTGCCCGTTCTTGAGCACCAAGGGTTGTGCCGTGGAGCCGTATTATACGCCATCCCCATCATTTATTAGTATGGACCGCCACTCTTGAGGCTGGGCGGTTTCTAACTTAGTCTGGAGGTCTTGGGAGACAAGTTTCTACTGTACAGTCCGTACGTGCGTGCATCAAGGACAAGCTTTATGCCGCCAGCAGAGTGACTCTATCTCTTGGCTCTCAATTGAAATGGAAGAGCTTGAAGCCTGCGTCCTCTTCCCATCGCCCAAGCAGCAGGAAACGCAGCGCCTCCGCGAACGCAACAGAATTGCCAAGAGGGCATCGAGTATGTTACCACGACTTTACTGCAATTGCCTTTTCTTCTCGGTGCTCACATGCCTCAGGAGCGCGCCAACGGCAACGTGAGCAGCACAGCGACACGACTGCGGACGTTGCAGTACAGCCAACGCCAACTGTAGAAGCAACTTCGCAGGGCTCGGCGCTGCCACTGCACCCGCCACAATACCCTGGCTCTGGCTCTGGTTCTGGTTCTGGCTCTAGCTCTGACTCCGCCTGTGTACGGGCCGAAGCGTCGGAAGACCTTGGCGTCTGGGCACTAGACGGCCCCCTAGATGACCCTACCGCCCTGCCCTGGCCCTCTTCTCTCGATGAGGACTGGCCTGGTTTTAGTGGTTCACTAGTGGACACGCTTAGCCCTCGTCAGCTCTCAGTCTCAGCCCCAGTCTCAGTCCCGGGGATATCCAACCCAGAGCCGCGAGCACCACCTGCGTCTTCCACAACCTCGCTCACCTCCGACTCCAGCGATCTCAACAGTAGACCATCTAGGCTACTCCACATCGCCGCTCGCAATGGAACGACCGGGATCCTCCTCTCGCTGATCAAGGCCGGCGCAGACGTGAACTCGCGCGACTGCTCCGGCACAACTCCTCTCCATATCGCTGTGCGCTTTCGACGTGCAAGTGTTCTCGAGCTGCTGGTGAATCACGGAGCAAATATCAATGCCCGGGACTCGGCCAACATGACGGCCCTTGAAGTAGCAGTGAGGGCTCAGGACGAAGAGCTCGTCAACATTCTCCTCTCTGGTGGAGCTGAGCTTCATTAATCAAGCGCTTGACTAGAACAGCCACTATTTGACACAGGTAATTCTTTCTTTTTGGTACACGGGCTAGCAACATATCTAGATGGGGGCGTAGTGCAATACACGAATAATGACTTTTTGAACTTCATGGTATGCGACTTGTACTCCTGAACGCCTAACTGCCCTTTGCTGTTGAGGACCATCTTGTGTTGGTGGTCATGTCTTTCACGCTTGCGATGGAGTATGATCGGTCACGTCGTATCATATACACAAATGTTCGCAAAACGACCAAGGTTGTTCGTCATGTCAAGTTTTTGTGATGTTGGAAAAGCAGTGATCGTATCGTCATCTACTGGCATCTTGCTCATTGTTCACTACTGATGTGTATCAGCAAAGTGTCTTTGTCTCCTGGATTCATTATGTACCTCGATACGAGCGTCTAGCCACCCAAGACACGCGTCGCTAACTCGTCAAAGATTTCTTGCTTTATTTGCTTCACCAAGTATTCGTCTTTGCCATTCTCGACCCAAGACAATCTACGCTCCAGTGACTCAATGTCGTCTCGAATTTCTATTATTGCAACCTCCTCTGTATCCTTCTCACTTCTTTGCGCGGTTTGTAGTGATGCGACCTCTGCCTCAAGATCCTCCTGCCTCTTCTTCAAACGCTCTACCTCTTCACGAAGTTGCGCGTTTTCAGCTCTCAGCTCTATAACTACCTGTGACTGGTCTGTAGGCTGGGCAGTCTCAGTTTGCGACTCGTCAGGCTTTGGCTTCTGGTCTCGGAGCTTAGCATTCTCAGCTGTCAGCTCTCCAACCTTGCTGTGGAATAAGGACTCCAGCTTCTGTAGCTTGTCCCAGACTTGGCTGATGCTATCGGGCCCTTGGGGACTGTCCTGTCGAGGTCGTTTACGTTGATATAAGGGAGCGCTCGGCGGTTGTGAGCTCGTCGCCTTCTCATACGATGGAGGTTTGGGTGGAGAGAGTTTTGTAGCTTTTGCTCCGCTGCCACTGAACATGCGCGAAATATCATACTCGGGGCCAGAAAAGGGTTCGAGCAGACCTTTTGTTGCTCTGTCGCTTATAGAATTGAGTTGGTCGAGGGATAATAGAGAATCTTGAATATATATTCGTAGAGCTGTGACATGGGATAGCTCGTAGAGAGAGTCCAGAACCTTGCCAGAGCGTGGCCGGGACGCTGATATTGGCTCTTTCACGTAGCTGGGGACGAGTACGGCGATAGAGTTGCTCAGTTCAAACTCGAGACATGCGGCAGAGCTAAACCGTTGCTTTTTTAAAGAGTCCAAAGCGTCAATGTTTGTAGTGAAGCGGAAACAAGTAATGAATAAAGGGCTAATTCGTAAGAAAACCGCCGCACTGCTTGGCTTGTCTTTAAATTTGACAGGAACGATTATCTCGAAGTGAACGCGATGTTTGTCGTGGGTCGAATCGGCATGTATCGTAAATCGTATCGGGACATTGTCTGGATCTGGAGCGGCTAAGGAACGCGTCGCGCCCTCCCATTCCCACTCAAGGACGGCGGGTGTCTGTTCAATATCGATACATGATGGAGTCGCCATAGTTCGTGCAGTGAATCACATGCCGCTCACTGCCAAGATACTAAATGGTCAGTACAACAAAAGTCGGGACTCACCTGCAACTCCCCAAACTCGACAACGCACACCAAAGAGAAGCCGGCTTCGCTGCCAGGCTACCTGTGACCTCCAGATGAAACTGCTAGGTCGCCCCAAACTCCAGATGAACTGCGAGATTTGAGCAGGTCCCTTCTACAAGCCCCGGTTATTCCACAGAGCGAGGCAGAACGCGCTTGCTGGGTGGGTATAATCCGGAATTTTATAACGGCTGTAGCGCGATTCACGGGCTTCTCTCGGTGAGCATTGTTGAGAAAGGGTTCGGTCGGGTCGAGGCGAGCCGGGTGAAATGAGGCAAAGGCTTCTGGGAGAGTGCGCGAGAGGAAAGAAAGAGAGGGTTTCGGGAGCGGCGTTAATTATGGCGAAGGTTGAGAGAGCAAGATTGAATCATGGTGGTAGTGAGCGTGAATTGTGGACTGAAAACAGGAGGCTGGAGATGTTCGGCTTCGGCGATATAGTTAGTCCGACAGCAGCCAGAGTGGGGCGAATGAGTCAGCCTGATCAGATGACGTCGATGTATAGCTTAGCGATTATGCGCAAAGACTCAATTTAGATGTGCACTTGTAAAGAGCTCTAAAAGTCTATTCATCTACACCAGTTGAGCCTGGCGTATCTCCTTAATGGAAGCCGTCATTCACAGCCAACCCAATGTATCTCAGATGCTCACAAGGCCGGCCTCCCCACTACCAGACCTTTTCACCCTACCTCTCATAGAACACGACTTCTCGGTGTGACTATATCATTCTATCCATGGCCATACCTATCACTCACAAAGGCCTCGTAAACGTCTGGGAATTCCTGAGCTAGTTGGAATGCGTGCTCTCGACTATGCGGAGTGTGAAAGACCATACACATGGTCCACAGCCAGTCACCCTCCTTGCCTCCCAATCTCGTCGCAGGCTCTATATACACATGGTGTCGTGCCACATGCTTCGTCAAATGGGGATGGGTCTTGGCCAGTTCCAATATAGGACTGTAACTGCTGTCTACCGCCTGATGTGCAAGCTGATCTGCCGGATGATCAGGGAACAGAGGCTTTATACGCTCCAGGTCGACTGGCACGATGCAGTTGATGAGCCACGTGTGGTCGGTGACCTCCGGATGTAAGAATGGAACTGAAAACGCTTCGTATCGAGACCAATCACCAACGGCGCAGAGAACACCTAACATCCAAAAGTCCATTCCGCGCGCGATGATGCTGGAGGCTGAACTCATTGGTCCCGGCATCCTGGCATTGACCTCGTGAAGATATACTGGGGTGTCCTCGGAAATCTTGGGTTTCGCTATAGGCTCAAGGTCTGGAATCGTTGCGCCCTTGGTGAAAGTATATTCCATGGATGAGTTGCAAATTCTCGCCTCGCAGTGGAACACGCCAGTGTCGAAGCCCATTTTACGAACCGCCGAGACCACCTCGTCGGTGATAGCCCGCTGTTCATTCTCAGGGAGCCTCGAGGGCACAGCCGCTTGCGACTCCGTGAAGAGCTTTCCCGTCGGATCCTCCGCAAGGTCTGCGGAGCAAGGAAAGTCGTCTACAATCTCAGTATACAGAGCCTGGCCCCTGAAGAGGACAATGTTGCAATCCACTTCAGGCCCATCGATGTACGGCTCGATCACGACCCTCAGATCGGGAAGCTCTTGGCTGACGATAAGTGATTTCTCGACGGCATCACGCAGTTGCGGGGCAGTGTTTGCACGGTAGACCCCCCAGCTGCTGAGTCCAGCGACAGGCTTGCACACAACGGGGAAGTTGACAGATTTAGTAGACTGCAGTCTTGATTCCAGCTCTTTGAGGCTCTGCACCGTGAAGAAGTCTTTCTCGTCGGGATCGAGCATCTGGCGCGTACGATACTTGTTTGTTGAAATCGAGAAAGCCTCTGGTTCTGGTGTATAGACTCCCAGATCTCTCGCTGCCATAGCCGCTGGTACCATGAACGGATCCCACGGTCCCCAGAGGCCGTCTATTGGATCTGGGTATGCCTTGATCGCATCGGCGATTCTTCTCCAGAAGCCATCGTCTGTCGTCATATCCATTTCGATGTAGCCGTCCATCATATATTCATGTGGCGGCTTGTCATCCTCGGACCACGCACCAGAACTCATAACTACCACTTCGATTCCCAGCGCTTTCGCATTGGCCCATGCCGCTCTCTTAGCCGCTATGCGACTCCATGTCAGGAAGCATATGCGCCGCTTGCGGATGGGCTCTGGCGAGATAAAAGGAAAGGAAAGCCTTCGTGTGAGTTCAAACTCAAGTTTATCGATGGCCCCATTGCATAGTTCCAGAGGGGATATAATAGCACCGATCGATGTATCCAAGGCCTTGAATATGTCTTCAAGGGTGTTGGTAGAGTCAGAAGGAGCTGTTATCTCCTGAAGTGGCGAGAGAAATGACTTGGTCGAAGAAACAAGGGCACAGTCTGCCACACGAAAGGCCCAAGGGTTGGCATGGCCTGCAAAACCGCTCACTCTAGGAACCTGGAAGACACACAGGCCTTCTTGCGCGATGCATTGCTGGAGAAGCGCAGCGATAGCTGAATCCTGATCCTTTCTAAGCTGAGAAGCTTCCGACTGAGAATCATTGTCCGAGATCCATACCCCGGGACTGAGGGAGGTCTCCAGTGGTCCTGAGTTGCGAACTTTGGACGCAATGTACAAATTGTGGAATTGCTGAGCCTCGTTCCCGGTTTGCTGTACATATCGCCACTCACACTCGAGTGAGACTGACAGAAACCAAACCTGTTAGCATGGGTATCTGTGCTCTGATCACATAAACTGACCTTGGTTATCTGGCAAGTTCAGCCAGATGTGGAGTCGTGTTTTTTCGGCCATTGCTAGAATCGTACGTGGGTGAGAAATGTGTGTCTGGATATCGAGACTCAGATAGTTGTTCCCGAGGGACCTTATGTTTGTAGACCACCCTGCGCCGTAAGCATGCATCACGTTTCACTGCACAACGAAACTGCTGGTTAATAGCACCAAAGAGGCTCTATCCATGCAGGGCACTTTGACACTGCATGGTCATGCTGCACATTGGCTTGTGCACAACCAACAGCAGCACTAACAGCACCAGTCAAGAGGGCTTCCGTGGGTAGTCAGCCTCTGACCGACCTGACGTTGCGTCTATGATTGTTCATCCACGAAATACCATTACCTGGGCATTCTGACGACGCAAGCCTGAGTCGTCAGCGTAAGGCACATATTCTACAGAAATCAACAGTCGTGCTCTTCCCAGTATAGCACGCAGCAATAGCTTTAAGAAGTTACAGTTATGCCAAATACTTATGCATACAGCAGGGTGTAATACTCTTAATTCTCTAGCGCACTGTTATCTATGGGATTATGGCTATTTGACGGCTCTTCTGCATTCGTGCTTCCACAATCGAATTGAATGATTTGCATATAACGCAAAATGGATCATTTAGGTTCTAAGTGGCACTGCATCAAAGGCTTGCTGGAAATCAGCAATGAGATCGTCCACCTTTTCAATGCCCAGTGACAACCGGAACAGGTCCTCATACACACCCATTGCCTCATTCTGCTCAACAGAACATCCCTTGTGCGTCGTCGACCAGTGATGCCCTACAGTAGTCTTTGCATCTCCGACATTAGGCGTATTCGAAATGATCTCAAACGAATCGACAACATCAAATGCCATGTCCACTGTCCCCTTGAACCCAAAGGTCATAACAGTTCCAAAGCCTTTCAGGTACTTCAAGGCAAGCTGGTGATATGGGTGGTCTTCGAAGCCCAAATATTTGACCCAAGCGATGCGCGGATGATTGCGCAGCCAAGACGACATGAACAGAGCATTGCGGTGCTGGCGCTCACAACGAAGTGAGAGGGTCTCGACGCCGATGAAGAGCTGCTGGGCAGCCTGCGCACCGAGACAAGCTCCTGTATCGCGCATGAACTCCCAACGCAGGAAGCTCATATATGCTTCGTTTCCAAATTGGTCATAGAGGCTGGTATCAGTGCCCTCGCGGCCTCTCTTTGCGTGAAGATGAGGATAACGTGCTGCATTGGACTGCCACTCGGAAACGCATGTCTCTATGACAACTCCCCCCAATGTCGTTCCATGACCACCGATCCATTTGGTAGCTGAGTGGATGATAATGTCGACACCAAATCTGGCTGGCTGACAGAAGAAGCCAGCAGCTGAAAAGGTAGCATCCACGATTAGAGGAATCTTTACACGTCGGGTGATGGCTGAAAGACCCTCCAAGTCTGCCACTGCGAACTTGGGGTTGCTGATAGTCTCAGTGAAGACGAATTTGGTCCTCTCATCAATCGCAGCCTCAACCTTTTCTAGGTCGTTTGTATCCATGATGCGACACTCTAGGCCCATGGCTGGGAGAATGACTTCGAATTGATGATAAGTTCCACCATGAACAGAACCGCTCACAACAGCGTTATCGCCAACCGTCACCAGGGATTGTGCGACTGTCAAAATTGCTGCTGCACCGCTTGCGAAGCTAAGAGCATCTTTCCCGAGCTCCAGAGCCGCCATGCGCTTTTCGAAGCCGACATTACTAGGCTTCACACCCGTCAGTCACCAATTTGCTGAAGTAGATAGTCTGGAGGTACTCACGTTGGAAAGTCGGCTGTACATGTAAAACTGGCTCCTCGGGCCATCTGAAAAACTGTAGGCATCCTCGATGCTCTTTGATGACTTGAAGCGGAATGATGCAGAGTTGTAGATTGGCAGGGAGCATTGTCCATGAGCGGTCTCGTTTTCAAGACCAGAATGGACTTGAAGAGTATCGAAATGCCATTTGCGTGTATTTTTGGACACCGCTTTTGACATGGCTACCCCGTTGGAATTGTGTTCACCATTCTTAGTGCTGTGGCTGCTTGTGTGCGCTCTTGCGGCCTCGTCTAAGGTGCTGGAGGGGCTCATGTTGATGGTTTTACCGATACTGACTTGGTCGGAATACTCATTTACCTAGACAGGCGACTTGAAGCAGTATCAGAGCCATAAATCCACCGACCTCTTCAGAGGTTCTATGCAGGATGAGGCGTTGAGGTGGCGAATGACCCTGCAGCTTTGTGTCTGTATCTAGCATGACAGTAAGCTTCCTCAACGCGATCTACCGCGGGTCAAAAGACCTTGCAGGGCCCTTGGAGGATGTGACTGTGCAGCTCTACCGATGGTAGGCAGACTGGGGTCCTGGCTGGGCGAATGACTGATGATTGAAAAGCAGCTCACCCTGGAACTGACGTTGAAGACACAAGCGAAAGAGAACTGAACGAGTGTTTCAAGCACTGCATTGTAAATTCTGCATCGCATTCTATCACTTTGCCTCACTCTCCTTCTTACCCTTTAAGACAATGACCACTGACTCAGTAATCCCAGGCCGAGACCTGGAAGCCGAAGCTCAATTCTATGTAAGGACTATGGTGGAAAACATCAAGGCGGCTAAATCCTTGTGCCCCTTGGATACGCCCGAAAAGGCAGATCAGGTCGTCCCATTTTGGGACAGGTTTTACAAAGTTATAGGCTTCACGACCCTCGACCTTGAGTTGGAAACGGCAGTTCTCGCTCATCCAGACATCTTGGGCCTCATGCCTGATATTAGATATGTCATGGGAGAGTGCGAGGGCGCGTTGGAAGTGACGTGGGCGGAAAGGGTTGCAGCTACGCAAGACGTGACTGATGGTATGAGTCTGAGCACGGATTGTGCATCCCTCTCTGGCTGACATGTCCCATCTAGCCTGGCAGATATACAACAACACCCCAATTCATGAATTCTATGAATATGTGCTCAAAGCCGAGTGGTCAGGCCTCCTATCCATCATGGACAAGGCTCCCGAGTCCATAGCCATTCTGGGGTCTGGTGCAATGCCAGAGACAGCTGTTTGGGTTACCAACTGGGCCAAGAGACAAGCCAAAGCTGTCCGAATCCACAGTCTGGAGCTTCTCCCCGATCGCCTAGAGAAGAGTATCAAGGTCCTCGACAGACTTTGCGAGGACACGCAGCACTGCACATTCGAGGCGGGCGACATCAAAGACGCTCCTCGGGACCTCCGCGATCACGATGTTGTCTACTTCAACGCGGCAGTTGGATCAACGACACTGGAAAAGGAGAATATTCTGCTCAGCGTGGTGTCTCGCATGCGGTCGGGGGCATTTGTGCTGACCCGGAGCACCCATTCTATCAAGACCATGGCATATCCTGTAAGTTGTGTTACGTTAGTTGAACTAAGCGAACAGCTGCTTACCGTTGATACAGCCAGCCAAGATCCAAACTCAGCGTCTAGTGAAGAGGTTGCGGCCGGTCCTCACATGCCAGTTGAATGGCGAGCCTGGGAAGAACGCGAACGCGAGTTTCATCATTTCTCGTGTGGTCTAGTATAAATTATTCTCGCAGACCACCTATCTTGGGGATCATGCTTGTAGGACTTTCATTTGCTTTACCCTTAGTGGAATGTAGATGGTTGACAAATAGCCTTGGTGTATTCAGTCATGTCGGTTCCCGTCTAGCCCATCACTTACAGAATGTGAGCATCAGCCATCACCATAGTTGGCCAATGTATCGCCCAGCATACTAGATAGTGTCAGTCAGGGAATGGTGAGGCCTAGATCCAATAGGCACCTAGTTAATGGAGTACCAAGCGCGTGCTCCAAACAATGGAAACTGTCAGGGTACGCAATTCAAGACGGCACGTGACATCCGCGACGCTTCTCATAACACCGCGGCTTGATGATGACCTGTCATACGTATCCGGGCTGTAAATCAACTTCACCCTTGACACGCCCACAAAAACCGTCGTTGTTGGCTGTGATGTCACTTCAATTGCACCCATGCTTGTCTTATCTCCCGTCTCAGTCACCGCCCTAGTCAAGGCATTAGTCGCCATGCATTCTCATCCAGCAGCACGTCTTTTTCTCTTCTCTCTTTTCCTACATCCTCATGAGTTTCATTGAGTAAAAATGCCCCAACATCGCGAAAACGGGCACGAAACCCATGTCGACGAAAGGACAGCCCTCCTCTCGCCTCAATCCGAAGAACCGAGCAGCGTGCCCAGGGCAATTGAGACCGTGAATACGCACCGCACTCGCTGCCCATGGCCGTGGATCTACGTCGTGCTCCTCTGCATCTTCGTTGCCGTCGTTTCAGACGTTGGCGAATCTCTCTACTCTGCGCCAAGAGTGAGGCTCTTTGAGTCCGTTGCCTGTACCCGCCACTATCTGCGGCACGATCCGTCGTTAGTGGATCGTGACGGGTCCGTCCCCGAGCGCCTCTGTAAGATCGATCCGGTGCAGGACAAGGTTGCATCGGTCGTGGGATGGCAGTACTTTTTCGATGCCATTCCCGCAATCCTGCTTCCAATCCCCTATGGTTATGTGGCGGACTTGCGTGGACGTAAATGGATCCTGGTATTAGCCTTGGCTGGGTATACTTTGTCCTGGGCGTCGACGCTATTCTTTGTAAGTATCGCCAACCTCTAATCACATTCTAATAGTATTGACCGACCATCTTACCAAAGGTCGGGGTGCTGCATTTACCTTTGAACGCAGTCTGGCTATCGTCACTCTTCTTCATCATTGGCGGTGGTCCAACAACGGGCACAACCTTACTCACTACAGTGGTTGCTGACGTGGTGCCGGCAGAGGTCAGGAGTACCGTGTTCTTTTATCGCTTTTGTACCGACCTTGTCGCAGATCTGATTGTCCCTCCAATCGCCTCGATGCTGATGCGCAAGAACACATGGATCCCTCTCCTGCTGGCAGTAGCCTTCCAAGGACTTAGTGTCATTTTAGCACTTGGGTTGCCGGAAACACTGCCAGTGCTCGACCCCAAGAGGTCCGGTGAGGATGCCAATGGCGTCTCTTCGGATTATACAAGCAGTGAACAAGCAGAGATACCTTCCAAGAAGGACGGCAAATGGGGAGGCTGGCTTACTCGGAACAAAGACTCGTTCGACTTCGTCATAAAAGACAGAGCTCTGTCCGCCCTTGTCTTTACTTTCCTCATCTCCAAGGTCGGGCGCCAAGCTGCTAATATGCTCTTCCAATACGTGTCGAAACGATATGGATGGACTATAGCACAGGTGCGTTCATACTTTCTGGATCAATTGTTGTGGATGCCTTTCTGACACATTTCGACGCCTAGGCCGGATTTCTTATATCATTACGGGCAGGCGTAAACATTGCGCTTTTCACGGTCATACTGCCTCTCATTGCTACATATGCACTCGTAAGCTGGAGTGCAACTTCTCGAGACCTTTGGATCGGCAAAGCAAGCATCATCCTCTTGATTCTAGGCAGTTTGATCATATTCTTGTCAGAGACTTCAGTAGGCATGATAATTGGTAAGCCAAAATTGCTGAGGTACACTACGTACGTCTAGGAAGAGCTAATCACCCTTTTAGGACTCGTCATATCCACCTTGGGCTCGGGCTTTGCGCCAACCATGCGAAGTCTGGCAACCAGCCTTGTAGAGTCTCGGCACCCCAACGCAACAAGCGATATTGGGCGGCTCTACGCGCTCATCTCGGTCGCAGAAGGAATAGGAAGCTTGGTGGCAGGTCCTGGAATGGCTTTGGCCTTCCGTGTGGGCATGAGTTGGGGCCAAGTCTGGCTCGGACTGCCCTTTGGATTTGCTGCTTTTCTCTTCGCTTTGGTCTCGATAATTGTATTCGGCGTCAAGATTTGACTTTGAAACGACTTTATTGGAATAGATTCATGGCAATGTTCGGATTTCGAACTTGGAAACTACCTATGCAGAGGATTGCTTTTATCGCCACGGTCATGATATGCACTATCGCCAAAGCCAACACAATGGCATCCCAAATCAGGTCAACTGCAGTACGAGGTTTGATCTATTATCAAAAGTGGCACGTCGACTCTGTGGACGCTTATAGGTCAGGGTCCGAGCCGAAGAATGATCGCAATAATTCATTCAGCTGTTCACCTTCGATGAGAAACGCATCATGCCCATCGTCACTCTGGAGCGTTGCGAACGTTGCATTTTTCAAGCCCCGGGACAGAAACATTTGCTCAGAGAGTGGGTAGAGACCATCTGTAGGGACTCCGACAACCAATGTGCGCTGTCGAATCTGACCAAGGACTTTGAGCATAGCCTCGTCGTCTGAAAGACTCGGGTACCGGCCGCGGGCAATGTCATGAGAGTCGATCTTGTCCAAGATGTGGAGATAGCAGTTGGCGTCGAAGCGAGCATTGAACTTTTCTCCTTGGTAACGCAAATAGCTTTGCGCCAAGAATATACCCGACTTGTCGTAGTGCCCATTATCGCGCGTCGAGCACTGCACATCGACCGCGAATGGTGCACGGGTGCTGTTGACTTTCGAGAGCGTTTTGTTGGACGCTGTGTAAGTCTCCAGCCTGCGTCTTCCGAACCGCGCTTCGAAAGATGAGTGCGTTCGGTAGGATATCATGGCTGCCATGCGCGCAGCCGCGAGACCATCTCGAGGAGGATCGTCACCATAGCGCCCACTACGGAACTTGGAATCAGCCTTTATGGTTGTCCGCTGGTTCTCGCTCCACGCTATGGCCCAGGGACTTTGCCTGGCTGCTGTTGCGACGAGAACCATGGATCGTACGAAATGCTTGTCGAGCAATGCCCACTCCAGCGCCATCATACCCCCCATGCTGCCTCCTATAACGCAATATATTGAACGTACGCCGAGCAATTCAACGACAATCTTTTGGATTCTATTGGGGAAACAGATCAGCCTTGAGCTACGCCCAGAATCATGTTTGTACTCACCGAGCATCATCACGAATAGTCGTTTTCGGGAACGTGTGTCCATAATAAGAGGCACTACCTGGCCTTGCAGATAGCGGGCTCGATGAGCCATAGGGGCTTCCTAGGGAATTGCAGCAGATGAGACAGAACCTGCTGGGATCGAGGACTGGGTTCTCAGGACACGATAAAAGTTGTGACCACCAGTCCGCAACATCAGCGCTGCCGGAAAGGGCGTGGCAGATGACGACGGCATTTGTTTTCTGAGTGTTAAGTCGACCCCTGACGGTGAAGGCCACCGTCGCGTTGGTCAGAGTTTCTCCTGACTCAAGTGTGAACCTGTCAATCGTTGTGTAGAGCTGCGTTGGCAGCTGGTCTTGCATCGCATGTTGACCGCCTTGACGTCGAATCAGTAATTGCATATAATTAGAGAGCTGCAAAGACGTACTGCTCGAGGTGATAGGTGATGGCAACGGTTCGTCTACTGTCATTTCACCAGAAGTTTCGGGTAATGCAGCTGCTTTGATCCACCAGCTTCAATGCATGAATAGACCTCAACCACAAAAGACATTAGAAGCACATGCCTGAAGTACCTTACTCACTGACACGGGATTCGAACTCTACTACCAGATCATTTCGTTAAAACGCATGCATAAGGTAGATGTGCATAATGTCAAAGGTTCAGGGTAAGTTGTGAGGCCAAGACGGCTCGGTCCGTTATCAGTGACTGTGCATTAGCGCGATGACCTTGCATTGACGGGGATGTTGACCCTGCAGGAGGAGCCCAGTATCCAGCGGCTCCAAGCCTCGACATCTCATGAGAGAAGAGATGCCTATGCCAACCAACAACTATTCCGGAGCATGACCTCCGGTTCGGTGCGAGCAGTCAACCAACAATGGAACTTATGAGCGATGTCTTGTTGGGGAGACGGGCACGTGAAATACGTGGTCGCAAACAGACGTGACGTGATGATGGCATTACGCCGTATAGGTAAAGCGCCAAAGTCAGTCTCAATCTGAGGTCTTGCGGATATTGTTGCTGTCACCTATTCTCCTATCCATTGCGACCGTTTCCTTTCCTTAGGCCTTGTGCGCGTCAACATCAGTCCAGCAGATGCGCTCTCGGTGGCCCAGGCCATTCGGCCAACACCATGTCCCCGACATTCCTGAGAAGAGGGAGGTGACTGCGGAACAAGATGCAGGCTTCTTGAGCAAACTTTGGTTTGCTTGGCTGAGTCCGCTCATGACCGTGAGACTATACTACGCTGAACTTGTGATGTTTCTACGTGCTGACCGTGAGAATTGATGGTATAGATCGGATACCGGCGTCACCTGGAACGCAATGATATCTGGACAGTGTCAGACGCAAGGCTTATGGATACGCTCCAGCCCAGCCTTGACGCCGCTTTTCGAAAACGGGTATTGGCTCACAATCGCCTTCCTCTCCTATGGGCGCTCTACGAGGTCTTCAAGTTTGACTTCTGGCTCGGTGCTGTCAGTCAGTTCGTTGTGTCGACTCTACAGGTCATGACGCCTTTCACGCTGCGATTCCTTATTGAGTGGGTTCAGCATGCCTACCCCGACGGACACGACACACGCGGTTCCAAGCCAGTAGCAGTTGGCATAGGATATGTCATCGGTATCGCAATCTTGCAGATGCTTCAGACTTTTGCCTCGAGTCAGTTTTACTATCGCGGCATGTTACTCGGTGGACAGACACGCAGCGTTTTGATAGCCATGGCGTTCAATAAGTCACTGAAACTTTCCAATAGAGCCAAGGCTGGAGGTCAAATAGGGAGCGAGAGCTCGGGTCCTTGCGATGATTTTCCTTGTCGGGTAGACGAGAAAGGCTGGTCCAACGGGCGTGTGATGAGCCTGGTCTCCAATGACACCGCCCGCATCGAGCAGGCACTAGCAGCTTTCCACCTTTCGTGGCTATCCCTTTATCAACTCATACTAACAGTTGCACTCCTGGTCTACAACCTGGGCTGGACCGCTCTGCCAGGAGCAGCCACTCTCATCTTTGGTCTTGCCGCAGTGACATACGCGACAAGACCGCTGGTGGCAAGCCGGAATCGTATCAACATAGTCACTGACCAGCGCGTCACACTCACGCAAGAGATCCTCCAGAGTATTCGTTTCGTGAAGTACTTTGGCTGGGAAGGATTCTTCCAGGGCCGACTTGGAAACATCAGAGCGTCTGAAACCCGGGCCTTGCGTATCATGCACCTGATCAGGTGCGCCGTAGGAACCTTAGCTCAGTTCCTACCTGTACTTGCCATCATGATCACGTTCATTGTATACGCAGTTGTGAATGGCAGTCTTGACCCAGCGGTTGTCTTCTCATCCTTAGCAATGCTGTACCTACTGCGCGTCCCGACTAACTGGCTGCCCGTATCTTTGAGCCTTGCTGCCGACGCATTCCAATCGACCAAGAGGATCGAGGACTTTCTACTTGCTGAAGAAGTACAAGCACAGACAGTCACAGACCTGACTCTTGCTCCTGCTGCCAAACTCAGCAGTGCATCTTTCACGTGGGAGAGCCCACCATCGAACGAGGAGGCTGAATCACCAAAGAACAAGAATAGCCTGTCGAGAGTTTTGAGAAGACAGCGAGTGGAGCATGAAAAGAAGGGGGTCGAAACTTCGGATACAGAAGTCCGCCCAGTCCGGGATAGTGACGTGCCGTTCTCGCTGAACGATATCTCCTTTGAGTGCCAGAGAGGCGAGCTGGTCGGTATCATCGGAAGCGTTGGATCCGGCAAGACATCACTTCTTAGTGCTCTTGCGGGAGATATGAGGCAGACCGGGGGCATTCTACAGTTTGCCGCTGATAGGGCGTACTGCCCACAGTATGCTTGGATTCAAAATGCCAGCGTGCGAGACAACATCACCTTTGGGAAGCCTTTCAACCAGAAGCTTTATTCTGATGTCGTACACGCCTGCGCTTTATTGCCTGACTTTGAACTCCTCCCGCATGGCGATATGACGGAAATTGGTGAAAGAGGTGTAACCCTGTCAGGGGGGCAAAAGCAACGCATTAACATCGCCCGCGCGATATACTCTGACGCTGGCATCGTAATACTCGACGATCCGCTTTCGGCTGTTGATGCGCATGTAGGTACACATATCTTTAACGAGGCCATCTGCGGTTTGCTCAAGGACAAATGCCGGTTCCTGGCAACACACCACCTGCATCTACTGTCCCGACTTGACAGAATCATCTGGATGGTCGACGGGCGTATAGAGGCCATAGGCACCTATGAGGAATTGATGAAGTCTCGCTCTGCTTTCGCCAGCCTGGTTGCTGTTGGAGGACACCAGCAAAAGGAGGCCGATAGCACTGGAGGCAACAAGGGTGATGCTGTCGGCCCCGACAACACAACGACGAAAGCCGAGGTCTTGATGCAGGAAGAGGCCAAGATTGTTGATAGCGTGCCCTTCTCCGTATATGTTTCGTGGTTACGGGCTTCCGGCTCCCTCTGGAATGGTCTTGCAATGGTGGTTGGACAGCTCCTTTTTCGAGCCTCAAGCATTCTAGGAGGCTTATGGCTTTCGTGGTGGGTGGACAACAAGTACGGCCTCACCCGCGGTCAGAATGTAAGAGTTCTTTCTTTGATATGAGACTTAAGCAGGTTCACTAACGATTGTGAACCAGATCGGTATATACGCCGGCCTGAGTCTCGCTCAATGCGTACTAGTGTTTTCGTCTTCTCTCATCACCTGCTTGGTATGTATCAAATCAAGTCAGGTCATGTCGAACAATGCCCTTTGGCAGACTCTTAGGGCGCCCATGTCTTTCTTCGACACGACCCCTCTTGGCCGTATCATATATCGCTTTACAAGAGACATTGATGCGCTGGACAACAACCTGGTCGTTGCTGTGCAGCAACTGCTAATCAACGTAGCAGCGCTGTTGGGCTCCTATAGTCTCATCGTTGCCTACTTCTACTATGTGAGTCATCATTCATTACTTCCCTCTCCTATAATCAAGCTGACAAATACTAGTTTGCCATCGCCCTAGTGTTTGGCGCGACAGCACTCTGGTGGTGCATCTCCTACTACAGGAGCAGTGCGCGAGAGCTGAGGCGACACCAATTGATACTCGACGGTGTGGTCTTTGCTCGTCTCAATGAAGCTCTTATTGGGGCTGCTTGCATTCGCGCCTATGATCGGGAGCTCCAGTTTGTCAAATTGGTCCATGAAGCCATCGATGACATGGACAGTGCCAACTTTCTGACGTTCGCCAGCCACAATTGGCTCTCTGTTCGACTTGATAACATCGGCATCTTGTTGAACCTAGTCACTGGTATTCTCGTGGTCACCAACGCACTGCCTGTTGCTCTCAGCATTTCGGGTCTGTTGTTGACTTACAGCATGTCCATGGTTGGCATGATGCAGGTCGTGGTGAAGTATCTGATCGAGGTCAACAACTCCATGTCGAATACAGAGCGTTTGTTTCAGTACACAAACTCTCTGCACCAGGAAGCTCCCCTCGATGGCGCCAGCGTGCGTCCTACTTGGCCGGAGCACGGAGCCATCGAGTACGAGGCTGTGCAGATGCGCTACCGTCCTGGTCTCCCACTGGTTGTCGATAACTTCTGCCTGAAGATTGCTGGGGGTGAGAGACTCGGGATCGTTGGCCGCACCGGTGCTGGCAAAAGCACCATTCTATCAACCCTCTTCAGGCTGACAGAGATTTCTGGCGGGAGTATCACCATTGATGGTATCGATATAGGCCAAATCGGTCTTCACCGGCTCCGAAGCGCTTTGGCGATCATTCCACAAGATCCCACTCTCTTCCAGGGCACTATTCGCTCGAATTTAGACCCTTTCAACAAGCACACAGATACCGAGCTATGGCATGCTCTCCGCGAGGCACATCTTCTCCCAGACAGCGAAAAGTCATTCGCCATGCCCGAGGGAGATACCCAGACAAGCAGTGTTATGGAGAGGGAGGATCCAGACAATACTGACTCTGGAAAACCTCGAGAGACGCGCGTGACACTCGACACGGCCGTCGAAACCGAAGGTCTCAACTTCTCTCTTGGACAGCGGCAGCTGATTGCGCTTGCTCGAGCGCTTCTTCGCAACACGCGCATTGTGCTGGTGGACGAAGGGACGAGCAGCGTTGATCCTGAGACTGATGCACTCGTACAAGAGACACTGGCGACTGGTTTGGAAGGGAAAACGCTGATTGCCATTGCGCATCGTCTTCGTACCGTGATCCAGTACGATCGAGTTTGCGTCATGGATAAGGGGAAGATTGTTGAGTTGGGGCCGCCGTTGGAGTTATGGGAACAAGGGGGCATTTTCAGGGCTATGTGTGATAGCAACGGCATTACGCGGGAGATGTTTGCGAGTGTCTAGTTAGCACTGGTGGCATATAGAAGATATCTACACCACGAATACATACCAGCATATGTGTTAAATCACCTTGTGCTTTAGGTGGTGTCCACTTGTTATACCAAGGAGTTCCCAGCTGATCTCTGTTACAACTTTATACACGTCTTTCTTTCAACCTTTGAGAAGTCTGACTGATCATACGAAAAAGATTTGGGGAACATGACAGTGTGATATTGAACACATTTATGCCCAAATCAATACGTCAAGTTACATTTCTTTCTCCGGAGATCGCTCGGGTTCCTGGTGTGTACCTGGATAAGCACAGTCTGCCAAGTCGATGTGGTGTGAGCAACCTTCACGATAGATCTCGATTTATAGGCATAACTCATTCTTTTCAAGGTAAACGATCTCTTCGTCTCCATCGAAATGGGTCAGAGGCGGCTTGTGCTTTCTCTGTTCCCACAATTCAGTCGTCGCGATGAAATCATCGAGCGAAGGATATGATTTCATATGAATGACATCACTGTTACCTCTTCACAACTACAAATAAGAGACCTTCTAGGAACAGAAGTTTGTCTGTGTTGCAATCTTCACTACAATCTCATCATAACAAATCACCCAAACTCTTCCTCAACTTCGTCACGAACAAATTCACGCCAAAATGACCAACTACGAGCAGATCGCCAAGGAGGCCGAGATGGACCTCAACACCTACCAGGCCAAGACCGGCAACGCTCGTCCTCAAGATGTTGAAGGCGCTGGTGTCAACCCCCATGCCGAGAACAAGTTTGAGGGCGCTCAGGTTGAGTTTGGCGATGAGCTGAGCACAAACGCCGGCTACAACAAGCGCATCCCTCCCAGCGAGGGTGGCATCGTCGACGACAAGGGCCGGTAAGAACATGCACCAGGATAACAATAACAACCTCTAACTCCTCCAGACAAGCCCGTGGTCAGCACTACGAGGGTGAGGGCGGTCCTCTCGACAAGCTCTCCAAGGCCAACGATGAGCGCGGCGGTTACAACGACAACGATGTTGTCGGCGCCAACGTCAAGAAGACCTCTGGCCTCGGAGCCGCTGATGATCTCGCCTCAAAGGGCCAGGAAGCCCAGCGCGCCAACGTAGGCCGCAACCCTCCCGGCCCCGGTGGCTCTCAGTTCAAGGGCGAGGACTACTACCAGCCTGAGAGTGTTCCTGACAGCATCTCTGCTGAGGGTAACATTGCTCCCGAGAGCGTGATTGAGTCTAGCCGCGAAGCTGAGCGACCTTGAGCTAAACAAAAAATGGAATGGAATGGGATGAATGATACGGATAGGTTTATAGCGGGCGCTTGTACGATATGATATGTTCATAATTTGAACCGCCATGATTTACGACCACAATAATTGTGCCTCTGTTGCACCGAGATCTGTTTATAATTTGAGGTGAAGCTTCGGTGAATAAAATAGGTAGCCCCCACTGTGGCTCCCGCTAGAGCCGCCATCATTTTAAAGCATGATCAACGTCATGAGGCCTTGGCCTTATCTCGTGACCAGCCGCTAAATGTGAAACCTCGACGACTTGCTATCAGCAACACTACAATTCCAACCTCAACCTCGACCTTTCCTCGCAAGACGTGATGTCGTGTGTGTTCTCAAGGCTGATACAAGAGTGCTGATTGTCGCCGCCATGTCCGGTCTCTCACCGTCTGCCTCTGGATTGCTCCCTATACCAGGCTCGCCTTCGTCATCTTGGGCTGCGTACAAAGCGAGAGCTGCAGCCATCATAGGCCATCATGATACCAAGGTGATTGTAGCCTTTTGGCTTTTTGGTACAACCTTTCCCCCCCAAATCTCCCGGCTTGTAGCTAACAGTCGCGTCAGGCCTCATCAATAATGTCCTCTACGTGATCATCCTCTCCGCCGCCCAAGACCTCGTCGGTTCCATCCCCAAAGGCGTTGTCCTCCTCGCCGATGTCGTTCCCTCGTTCCTTACCAAGTTGGTCGCACCGTACTTCATCCATCGAATACCGTATCGCATGCGAGTCCTCATATTCATAGCACTGTCCGTGATTGGCATGCTCATGGTTGCTTTGACACCGCGCACGCAGTCCGTCGCCATCAAGCTCGTCGGTGTAGTCCTGGCTAGTATAAGCGCCGGCGGCGGGGAATTGAGCTTCCTTGGCTTGACGCACTTCTACGGCCCGATGAGCCTCGCTGGCTGGGGATCTGGGACTGGTGCTGCGGGTTTGGTCGGTGCAGGACTCTACGTGATGTTTACGGACTGGTGGGGATTGAGCGTGCGTAGCAGTTTGCTAATCTCGGCGTGTTTCCCTGCGATTATGTTTATCAGCTTCTTCGTGATATTGCCGCTTGGACCTCTGAGGGAGGGCACGACTCGGAAAGACTACGATGCGATCCCGGATCTGGAGGATGAGGATGTGAACCACATGGATCAAGGAACTGCTTCCTCGGCGCTCTTGGCTCCTGGACCTGGGGTCGCGTCGACTGCATACTCTACGCATAACACGCAAGACACACTCACGATGCGAGACAGATTGAAGAAAGTGAAGGTATTGTTCGTCCCATATATGCTCCCGCTGCTACTGGTGTACGTGGCCGAGTACACGATCAACCAAGGAGTTGCTCCAACATTGCTATTCCCCCTGGACGAGTCGCCATTCGATGAGTTTCGAGATTTCTATCCCATGTACGGGTTTCTCTACCAACTCGGCGTCTTTATTTCCCGATCATCTACGCCGTTTATACGTATCCACCATTTATACCTCCCATCGACGCTACAAGTCGCGAACCTTGTTCTTCTCACATTACACGCCGTATACTTCTTCCTTCCATCGGTCTATATCGTCTTTATCATAATATTCTGGGAAGGTTTGCTAGGGGGAGGTGTTTACGTCAACTGCTTCGCCGAGATCATGGAGAACGTGCCACCTGAGGATAGAGAGTTTAGTCTTGGAGCAACGACGGTCAGCGACAGTGGTGGAATCTCTATCGCCGGACTTATTAGTATCGTGATGGAGACGAAGCTTTGCAATTATCAAGTGGCGCATGGAAGGGATTGGTGCCGTCGTATTTCTGCCCAGGGACATTGATTGTTGGGTTAGTAAGGCGTTTTGAGCGTTGGGTAGAGCGAATTTGTAGATATCGGTCGGCATTTGGTATAGAAATTCCGTTACATTCATTACGTGTCTCACGACGTCTATGGCCTCGTTGACGTGAGCTCGACGCGTAACGTGGAGAAACATGCGTAATAAGCGAATATACTTTTCTCCATCCATGTCATGGTCACTGTCGATAAGCGATATCCCACCTGAACCCGAGCGAGGAGGGACAGTTCTCAAAAGACTCTGTTCTCGAACGATTCAGGGGCTTCAAGATAAGTTTTTATACTAAAAGGGCTCCCCCAGTAATACTGTCACTGTCAGCTTACAGCAGCGACCGACAGCTTACAGAAAGTGGACTCGCGACAGGGAGTCATGACCAATAAATCGGAAACAGTGCCGGGACGTCCCTTGCAAGGCGACATTAAATTGCGAGAGATGGGCAAATTAAAAATCTGGATCTTTTGTCACGACGGGGCGGGGCATTTTGCTCTGTTTAGCGGTCACGGGCGATAGACTTTTTGAAGAAGGTTATATTTTAAAAAAAGTTACGTTTCGTAAAAAGGTTATAAAATTTCACCAATGATAGGCGTCTGCATGAGTTACATGAGATCTGATTGGAATCAAAGCATCGGGCGGGCTAGGAGTTGCCATGTTTAGATCGTGGCCCGGCAGATGGGCTGACGGGAAGACCGGCGCGAGAGTGACACCGGAGAATAGGGCATTACCTTATCAAGAATATCACGCGATGCTCGTTGCTCCTTTATACGAAGTTGAGGTGCAGAGATACGACCTCGCCAAGAGAAGGATACGCACATCAACGGATGACGGCCTAGTGCTGACCGGCTTGGCAAGTTTCATCCTTGTGAGGGCGTTGATCAAAATAATGCTGTACATACAGTCTAGACAGTACATGCTACGTGGTAGTTAGTGGCTGAAGTGTTCTCTGAGCCAAAGACAGACAGACAGACAGACACATGAGGGAGGATGAGACCAAACTTGGTCGTTCAAATGCTGTTAATTCCCGTCGGGAATCGTTCCAGGTTGGGGCTGAGGAGGGATGCGGCGGAGGAGGGCCGAGTTGGTGGAGTATGGAGATAAAGCAAAAGTCCAATGGATGTTATCAGTGACAGATCGTTTGTCAAGGTTCATTCTGCCAGTCGTGCGTTTGTTTGTCTGTTTGTATGAACCATCAAGTCGATATCATACCTCGTCTATCTACAAAACCCAACAGTTGCATCAAGTACCCACGAGACTCCAAGACATGCATACCGGTAATATTCAAGGGACTGTCTTGTCTCTCATGTCAATCCTCTGTCTCAGCCCTTCAGCAGGGAGATCAAGCCTAAATACCTCCAAACATCGATAATCTTTGCAAGGGGGTATAACCTCATTCCTCTCAACGGTAAGGGTTCTCCGCTACACAAACCATGACCTCGGGCATTGTCCTTGGAGCAAAATCAATGCGAGGGGCGAGTTTTTTGGCCTCTATTCAAAATTGCGAGCCAAGCCAAATTTCCGCCTAGCGAGACGTTGCAGATAAGCTATTGTTTGATTGGTTAGATGATGACATGGATGACCATGCAAGCGGCTCTCCGAAGGGGGAATGCCATTCAATGAGTTGATCGAGATGCATTCTGCAGGGGGGAAAAGAATGGGAGTTGTCAAGTATTGTTGGTTCTTTTCGCTATGTTGCACCTTTCTTAACAGTGGTTGGCGGTGTTGATGGCGCTGATCCATCAGCAGTGAGATGCAAGCCTTATAAACTCAATTCTCCAACCTTAGTAGGTTAACCAACTGGCTTGTTACATTGGATTGGATAACATGATGACGAATTTGAGCAGAGAATAAAGGGGGCCTCTACAGATCTAAGCTTACCTCACCAACATCCCTAGGAACAGAACCTATTGGTTAACTATCTTATGTACACTGTGAAAGGGGTTGGCATGAATTGAGCAAAATGACTTTCTCCAACCTTGACAGTATCAAACAAGAGAAGAAAAGAAAAAAAGGAGACAATTTTCTAGTCCAAGCCCCCTGATTCACTTGGCATTGGATTGGCTCCCGCAAAAAAGGTGAGTTGAGCCTTTGAGGTGTCCCGCCACTTGGACTCAGCCCCTCCCAGAAAACACGTTTAAATCCGCCATGATCCATCCATTAGCGCAAACACACGCTAATTGTCACCCCCTGTAACCTGCAACGTACGCCCGGGCCTTCATCTTCCCGCCTCCATAACTCGCTTCCCTCACCCTCAACCTCTCCAGCTCCTCCTCCTTCTCATCCATCCCCCCTCTCCTCTACCCCTGTCCGCTTTTTATTTAATTTAATCCCACCTAAAGGCCATTCTCTCTCACTCTCTCTCACTGTCCCCCCTGCTCATTTTCCGGCCTTATCACAAACCAGGTTCCTCTTTTTTACTCAGCTTCTTTCTCTTCCCCTTCCTCTCCTCGCCTTCTTCCTTCTTCATCGTTCGTCTTTCTTTCTTTCTTCTTCAACCTCCCGTAATTCTTTTGTTTTACGTCGCGTGCGCTGAGAGGTTCGAGATTCTGGTTCTGGGTTCTGCTTTCTTGTGTCCTTGTCGGCACCTTTCACTCACTCAACTCAATTCTCCCTGAACCTTCGTCCTTTTGACTTTTATATCGGACCCGTTGAGATACACGCGTCGAAGGCGTTGAAGCTTGCCCACAATGTTTGGACAAGTGCGCACAAACCGGTCGACGGTCCTTATGGCCGGCACCGTTATTTTCCTGGTCGCTTTTGTTAGCCTGGCCTATAACCATCTCGACAAGTGGGAGCCTCCCGCTGACGTGTAAGTTGACTTGCGTAATCTAATCTCCGCGAAGACCGAAAAAACTGACGAATTCGCTATAGCGCTACCGACACCGAGACAGCCATCATTGGTGATACCCACGATGAGCCTCACCACGACGAGCCCAAGAAGACTGAGCCCGAGCAACCCGAGCAGCATGGCGCTATGTCGAAACCCGACCACCCTTCCAACGCCTCCACCGAGCTCGGCGACTACTACTTCAACTACATCATGAAGGCCCGCATCAGCCCTGCCGATAAGAAGTACGCTCCCTACGGCGCGTTCCCCATGGAGCTCCCCGCCGAGCCCAAGTGGACTGAGATGATTGGCGAGGACCTCTGCATTATCGATCTTGACAACCGACCTTTCGATGAGCCTGGCCAGATCTTCTCCCCCGGTCTGATGAGCTGGGACCGCGCTGACGAGACCCACGGTCTGTCCCTCGGTGTCCTGAACCACTGGCTCTATGGTGCGTACAATCCTACCCGAGTCACCTTTCTGTGTCACTAACCCCTCAATAGCCAAGAACCACGGTTACAAGTACTACTACGTTGACATCACCGATCCCTTTGAGGATCGCCGCAACTCGTGGAAGAAGCCCCCGATTCTGTCCAAGATCCTCAAGAAGCACAAGGCCTGCATCTTCCTTGACTCCGATGCCGTCTTCCACCACCTCGACCTGCCCTTTGAGTGGCTCATGAACTACTGGCAGCTCCACCCCGATACCAACTCTCTCGCCCTTGCCTACGACCCTCACCACAAGAACAACATGGACAAGTTCGACAAGGTCTACCTCAACACCGGCTTCATCGTTCTCCAGAACAACGAGAAGACCTTTGAAATCCTCAAGGAGTGGGAGGACTGCCCCAACGAGGGCGGCAAGCACCCCGACTGTGTCGAGTTCCGAAAGAACCGCCCCGGAAAGCCCACTGACCAGGGTGGCTTCGGTACCTATATCCGCTACGACTACCCCAAGGACATCAAGGATCTTCCCTGCACTGAAGCCAACGGTTTCCCCGAGAGTCGATCTGGCTGTGACGGAAAGTTCATCAAGCATCTCTGGACCGGCAAGAAGGACCACATCAAGGTGGTCATCGGCCAGCAGGTCCCCGGTGCGCTGCTGGAGATGTTCCACAAACAATTCATGGACGAGAAGCCCAAGTTCTTCATCTCCGAGCGAGACCTGATGGCCCAGAAGGATTAAATAAGTAATGAAAATGCTTTAATGAGACCGAGTACCAGAAAAGGCGGACATGATACGGACGGCTTTTGAAATCATCTTTTTTTTTAATAATTTTACTGTAAAACTTATACCATCCAGGAGAGGTGTAGGCAATACCTCTTCTCCCTCTGAAATTGGGGTTACTCGAAATGGTGTTTTTGGGAGTGTCAAGGGTTTTTAAACAAATGGCCTGAAATCGGAAATATTTTTTTGTATGTTTGTTCAATGTGCATGAAAGAAAGAAAGAAAGCTGGCATGATCTCGTTATGAATAGTAGGGACAACATGAGTTTTGACATTGACGATAAAGTCCAGATTGCGTGATGACTCTGATGATGCTACCCTGTCTGCGCAAGCGAAGACAGTTTTTGAATGTGGATGCAATTGAGTTTATGATCAGGAAAGAGAATAAAGTTCATTTCATGTGATTCAGAGGCGGTTTGAAACTCGTGCGTTGTATGAAGTTTGGAATGCCATTCAGACTCAGATGTAGGGTAGGTCTCCGTTATAGACTTAAGTTGCTGAGGTTCAGGATGTTGTCAGTAGCAGACAATAAGCCAGAATTCTACCCAAAGTAATATTATTCAGTCTCTGTTCTTCATTATTATCATACTATTAGCTACCTCTCGAGAAATCCGTACACTCTTATTAGCAAGATGTGCTTTTGTCGAGTATAGTACTCTTTCGACTATGAGATAGTGCTTTGTAACTTCAACAATGACCAACTGCCGAGCCATTCTATATCAAATCAAGCGAAATGCGGGGATATCGAAGCCTGAGATGGATAATCTCCGTCGGAGTTCCCAGGGCCTGTTCATACTTTGTTGTTGATGTCTTGGATTTTGAGACCCTTTCGCCGATGCGAATGCGACTATCCCAGTCAACACCAACTCTTACATGATCACACGGAGGTGATTTCTAAGCTCTATAGAGAGAAAGACGATGAAATGTCGTATACGCCCTTTAGAGATAGCATTAACCGACGGGAATAACTCTTGGCGCTCTGGGCATATCGCAAATGCAATGATGCCATACTTCCCATGATGGATAGCCGAGGCATACAACGTCAAATACTTGCCCAGAAGCTTTATAATCGGGCGAATCAACACATTTAATAGGTCAGGCTTACTGACGCGACTATGATCATTAATCCAAAAGCCGAACTATTCGCAACGACAGGGTGCGCGCGACCAACGGGCGTTGAGAAGCCGATCAGTAATCATACAAACAAGACGGGGAAATTTACATAAATCTCCAACGCGGCACCGTTTCCGCAATAACAATTTATAATGCCATCCAGATTTACAAATCCGTCGGGGTTTTGGCTGGGGGGATAAAGGAAAGCGTCGAGAATGGAATTCGAAGCATCGAAACTGAACAAACCTCATCATGGAGAAGATTGACGATACTGGTATTATGGGCGATGCGTCGCTTGGGAACGACTCTGCGACGGAGGGCGAGATTGAGGCTGCGAGACCCAAGGAGCAGGGTGAGACTGATGAGTTGGACTGGGATAATAGTCCTCATAATCCTTTCAATTGGCCAGCGTGGAAGAAAGCTCTTCAAGTTGTGATGCTATCCTCAGCAGGTCTTCTAGCGTAAGTCCATCCCATCCCCAGAGTACCTATGCAGACTAACATCTCAGATCAATCGGAACATCAATAATGAGTCCCGCTCGCACAGAGCTCATGGTTGAATTCAACGTCAGCAGCACAGTCGCCCTCCTACCTCTAACACTCTACGTCCTCGCCCTCGGCTTCGGGCCTGTAATCGGCGGTCCGTTATCAGAAACCATAGGTCGCTATCCTATCTACGCAGCGAGTGTTCCTCTTGGTGCACTCTTCACTATGGGTGCGGGCTTCGTGCACAATATCGGAGGGCTGAGCTTTCTGAGATTCATGGCGGGTTTATGCTGGGCGCCTGTATTGGCTGTTGCGCCGGGGACGTTGTCCGAGACCTTTACGCCGAAGAACAGAGGACCTGTTTCAGCGGTGTTTATCCTAATGCCGTTTTTGGGTCCGGGATTAGGGTGAGTTATGAAAAGGAAGTGTTGAGAACATGACTGACTTTCTAATTAGACCGGTTATAGGCTCTTTTGTGGTGAATCGAAAGGGATGGAGATGGACGCAGTGGACACTGGTCTTCTTTTCGATACTGGCTATGATCATTACTGCGTTCTCGCACGAGACGTTTCATCCGGTTATCAAACGACGACTTATGAAGAAGAAGGGAATGAAGGTTGATGACTCCCCGCCGATGGCTGCTCGACTCAAGATGTTTGCCCTCGTGGCAGTTGTTCGACCTATTCGCATGCTTCTACTAGAGCCCATCACTGGATTCATCTGTCTATACGTCGCAGCAGAGTTTGGAACACTCTTCAGTTTCTTCGCCGCCGTTCCGTATACTTTTGGAAGAGTCTACCAGTTCTCCATCGAAGAGTCAGGTCTTGTCTTCCTGTCCATCGTCATAGGCTGCTTTCTCGGACTCATTACCGTTATCCTCTGCGACGTGCTCCTATATCGAAAACAAGCACCGAAATACCCACCTCATCAGATCCCACCCGAGCATCGTCTTTACCCCTCAATGATTGGAAGTATCGGATTGCCAATTGGATTGTTCTGGTATGCTTGGACCGCACGACCTGGTGTTTCTTGGGCAAGTCCCGCTGCATCGATGATTATTTTCGCTTGGGGAAACCTCTGTGTGTTTGTTAGTACCATGCAGTATATCACTGATACGTATCACGGGAGTGTTGTCGCAAGCGCTGCTAGTGCCAACGGTCTGGCGCGGTATGGTTTCGCAGGAGTATTTCCCCTGTTCACGATTCAGAGTGAGTTCCCACCCCCATCTTTGTAAGAATAGTCGCTAACGAAAATAGTGTATGAGAAGCTGGGTATTGACTGGGCTAGCAGCCTTCTGGCCTTTGTGGCATTGGTCCTGCTGCCAGTTCCGTGGGTGCTGTTCAAGTATGGCCCGAACATCAGGGCCAAGAGCGCTTATGAGACGGTCAAGTTCAATTAAAATAGAGCGATTCAGATATTAGAAGTGTGTTTCAGTATGTTCTATAGAATTATAATACTTGAATATACCTTGTCGGTGCCAAGTCGCAGTACATTGACTTAGTTCTTAGGAAGCTGAATCAACTTGTAGTCCTTATCAAGGTAGTACCACAAATCGTACTTGGCCGGTCTCTCCGCAGCAGGAAGAACATTGGACTTGACAGGAATACCGAACTTCTTGGTAGCGTCCTTGCTCTTAACATAGCTCTTGTAGCTCTTGGTGCTGGTCTGGTTGTAGTTGATCTCATTAGAGTCAACCTTTCCGCGCACGAGGTCCTGCCAGTCGCCGTGGCTGCTCTTGATGGTCTTGGCCATGAACTTGGCGTTTTGGTAGTCCCCGCCAACGATCTCGAGAACACTGTCGCCGCGGGCGACTTTGTAGTACTGCCGGGGTTAGTGAGTCTTTGGGTAAAGGGGCCAAGAGCTTACGGTGAACCAGTTGTAGAAGGTCTTAGCTAGTCCTGGTCGGTACTTTTCGAGATCCTCGACGGCTGCGACTGTTAGATTGAGTTGACCAGAGAGGTGATGGCACTTACAGTCGACCAGAGCAGCGAGAGGGTCCTTGGCGTCGATGGCAATGACTTTCCAGTCAGTCTCGCCACCCTTTGCGCCTCAGTCAGCAGTCGTTTTGTGTCAGCCATGTACTAGACTTACGTCGTTCAATGCAAGGCCACCAAGGACCTTGACAGACTTGACCTGTCCAACGTAGGCAGGGCTCCCTAAAGGTTAGCTTGACAATGCAAGTTAAAGATGAGTACTTACGCCTCGGTAATGTCGAACAGATCAATGGGATCATTGTCACCAGGGTATCCAGTGAAATCGTGGTCAAAGTTGGGACTCTCCCAAGTCTGGGGGATGGATCCATAGTGGAATGGGTATGACTTGTGAGGCCAGACACTCTCAACGAAACGAGGGGCCTTCTTCTTGTCATCGTGGAAGATGGGGTCTCAGGTCAATTAGTATTTTAAAATTGTGCTGTACGACATGCAGTCAACACGTACTGAGAGGCTCATCGCGGCGAGTCTCAATCTTGCCGTCCGTCCATCGAGGAATCTCAACAACGTAGCTCACGATGCGATTGTTGCCCTTCTCAGGGTACAAGGGAATATCGTGCCAGAAGGAGATAGGCTGCCCATCTTTTTCCAACCAAACACGCCAGTCCTGCACAACTTAGCAACGCCCCAATCGACCACTGAAGACGACTTACAAGAGTGTTACGAGCACCAACTTCACGAAGCGTCAGGGAATCATAGTCGAACCCCTTCGCCCTCGGCTCAAGCGAAGAACCAAGAACAAAACAAGGCAAAAAAGCCAAGTGAACAAGCAAAGAGGTAGCTACCATTGTGAGAGATGCTCGAGCCCGGAGAAAAAGAAGGTTAAAGTTACATTGGGTTCCTTTTAAGCTTGATTCAAATAAAGCCAAGACGGATATAACTCGCGTGAGTGTTTTTGCGGCTCCTCGGTGACCAGAAATGGAAGATCGTTATCGGCTCGGATCGGGAGGGTTTATTATAGATCCAACGACGATGCGGATTTGATGCACGTGGAGTTGGAGTGTAGATCTTGGAGGGGCTTTTGGTGTAAGTCTGTTGGTGGTTTGGGGGACACACGTGGGGAGGGTGAGGATGGGCAATTTTATTCAACATGAGCTACTGCAGGCCAAGTTGAATCGAACACCAATAATTCCATGTGAAGATATCATCTTGGCTTGGCTATTCTCTCATAGAAGAACGGTAACTTCTCTCTGATGGCTTGCGTTAATTGAGTCATCTCATTGGGTATCTCCAACGAGTGATGTAACTGGCTATCGCACGTGCTTCAGCTAAGGTTGCGGGGTAAAAGTCAATACCATTGCTAGGTAGTGGGTACTGAATTAAGGAAGAACTAAGTGAATAAATAACACGGCAACGAAGAATAAGTTATGTCTGTATATGTGTGTTTCCAAGCTCATGTTCAAGTCCTCTTGCCGACGGCCCGTGTGACGTGGCAGATCCCCTACTAGTTCATCAATAGTGTCTCTGTGGCAGAAACGATAGGTTCGTTTAAGGCTAACGTCACGATAGTCCTCAGCTCTCAACTATATCGACCCAAACAAGACATGAACGACACTTCAAGCATTCTAAAAGCTGATCACATACCATTCAGGCTTTTTGTCTCACTTTGAATTGAGTCTTATTCGCTAAGTGATTCTAACCGACGCGGGGCTGGCCTCATTGAGGTCCAAGCAACTGATACATGCAGGAAACGATCATATTCAGCCAGCCACATTTATACGCTTTGATATGATCGACAACGAAATGATGATGTTTCGATTTTGAGAAGGGAGACTGAAAGGTATAAGTAGGGGAAGAAGATGCACGCAATTTCATAGCAGCCTTGCATCATTTCTTTATCGCCGTTATATCTAAAGCCACACAAGAACTCACCGTAACTGCAATGCTTCTCAAGATCCTTGTATCCATCACAGCTGCCGTTGCAGTCACAGCATCAGCCATCGGTAAGCTGCTTGCATAACCCAGTAACACAATCAACTAATTAGTGCCAGACAAGCCAGTCGGTGCTTCTGGCTGTCGGTGGGAGGGTACAGCTCCCTACTGCGCAGGCGAGTGTGAAGCCGGCTGGAGTGAGAGGGGACGTAGTCAATGTGGTGATGGTAGCTGCTGCTGGACTGGAAGCAAAGCCCTCTGCTGTGAAGATGAGGATGTCGTCAAGGAGTTGGTAAAGCAGCAGGACAAGATTGGGGTTACTGGTTGTAAGTGGGAGGGCACTGCTCCTTATTGCGCAGGCGAGTGTGAAGCCGGCTGGAGTGAGAGGGGACGCAGCCAATGTGGTGATGGTAGCTGCTGTTGGACTGGTAGTAAGGCTCTGTGTTGCGAAGATGACGATGCCGTCGCCCAGGACCTCTAGATTAGCGATTTTCGGCAGATAAGTCTAGTTCTGTGAACAGCCAGCGTGGCAATTGTCTGTGAATATAGCTTGCTGTCTTATGTTGCCATGTACATTTGGAAGCGTCGTGAGTGCAGCCACTTATTGTTTAGATGAAGAAGTGGTTGGATGTTCGATGCACGTGTATCCAGCTGTTGAGCACTCCTATATAGTTTGAAGTGTGGAAGAACATTTCAAAGATGACGGCGGAGTGACCGAGTGGTTAAGGTGAAGCACTCGAATTGACGATATGCTTTGGTTTCGGCCGCGCAGGTTCGAATCCTGTCTCCGTCGCATGTTTTTTTTTTTTATATTTTCCCTTCCAATCCCTAACTGGTAACGATGACAGCGCTAGACCCTTTTTTGGTTGTACTTGACAGGGAAAATCGCCGAATGAGAGAGATCTGTAACTCTTGCGTTAGTGAGTCTGTTGTTGTACTCTGCGGCAATTAGCGCATCCTCTTTCTTGCTTGAGAAGGCCATCTGTATCAATGTATCCGTTGACGACACATTGAGCAGAACGTCCTACACCACTCCGGCAACCTACACATGCATTCTTAGGCTTCATCAAGTACCTATGCAATTAAATGATCACGCCTGATGCGTTCTGAGACGATTTTATAGTGAATGTCTTATTCTCCCTAAGCTGCATTGTGCAAATATTCTATATATATGTTAGTACAGTGTAACAACATGTGAGAAATACGTACTTGTCCATCGTTCTTGACTCCTTTGTCTCGAATCAGCTTTAGCTGACCTTTACATCTTACAAAGATTATAATTCGCAACCTTCTGCAGAAGCATATATGATATTCCACTTCGTCCACACCCAAATGGTGTGTTCATCATGCTTTTGACATTTCGCATTCGAGACTCTACGAAAACGTTGTTACGCCAGAATTAAGGTTGTGGGGTTCGCCTACACCCGTCCCACCATAACGTCAATGCACCGTTTCAATGAAGAACTTGATGGTTCGTAACGACTTGGAGTTATGTTCAAATGTATACAAATATATAAAGATCTACAGTGATCTGTGAAAAATTGGTAATATTAGATATGATTTCGTGTATCATAATGATAATCCCATCGTGGGATTAATACCACCAGACTTGAACTCCTGTTTAAAAAAGAAAAGAAAAAGAAAACCAGACGCGCCCAGACTCTCAAGCAAATGCGATAAGGTCATCGCCAATAAACTGAGGGCCTGCTTCAACATCTGCCCTATTCTTCTTATTTGTGAGAACCTTGGAAGTCGTATTTTGACCAAGGTTCCCGCCAGTATGTGTCTGGCTCTCTTCTAAGCTCTGCACATATATGTTAGCAGGAGCACACTGCATCCCAGACACGAGACTAACCCTGAGATGGAACATCTCATCAGCTGCCCACTTTTGAAGACGTGGGAGGGTCATTGGATCTGATGGGCTCCCGAGCCGAGCTCTCATCAGAAAGTGCTGGAACTGGCGTGTCCCGCACCACTTCTCAAAGTCATCGCGTTTAGCTGCCGCGATGGCAATGAGGGCCTCTTCGGTAATGACCTTGCCGTTGGCAAGGTACTTCATGTCTTGCTTTGATAAAGACATTGTTGTTTGTTGGTAGAGGCGGTGTCTTGGATTGGTAGTGGTGGGTGATGAAGGTGGGATGGTTGTATGTAAATCGAAAAGGCTTGGGGAGTGGGATTTGGAGAATGGTAAGAGGAAAGAATTAAAGATGTGGAAAGGGGGGAAACAAGGGATTTATATAAAAATTGGGAAATATTAAAGGAGAGAAAGGTATATATCACGGGATAAAGCTAGACAAAAGATACTGCCATGGGATAACTCAGAATACCAAGTATAATACAATTATCCAGTAGAATGGTAGTCAATAACACCATAAACTTTTCTTAAGCATTTGAGCTAGTACTCTGAGAGATAAAGCTAAGTTGAAAAGTTTGAGAATCTATCTGTGCATTCAGAAGTCACTTGTCAACTGGCATAAAGGGGTCCAATGGCAGGTAGTCAACGCTTTCAAAGGAAAGCTTATAGACCTTCACACATCTTGGACTTATTTAAGCCTGGCACTGAGAATGCTCCAATATGACATTGAAGAGTTTATCATCGGTTTCCAATACACTCCCGCACGAGAACATTGCGAAGGCACCTGCTGTTCGACGTGATGGAGCTGTCAATCGCCACTCCTGATTCCAACCTTCAAGGTCGATGATATTAGGAGCCCTCTCCGACAGAGCTATCAATCAAACTTGTAGTCTTCGTACACCAGAAAATTCAGTGCCAATTAGACATCAAAGTATAATGACGAGAAACTTTAGACTCTACAAGCTTAGAAAGCCTACGAGCCAAATACGATTGGGAATGCGAATAAGCTACAAAGGCAAAAGCGCAAATTCTACACAAAACAAAAGGTTCATTCTCAAAAGAAATAAAGGAACCTGCAAATTCATTTCATTACCTTATTTGGGGATGAACAAATTGCAAGTCTTGATACTCGGATAAAGTTTTGCCCCTGGCTTATGTACCAAGGTGTAAGTAAAACTTATATATCAATCCAGCACTTAAGCATTTTCTCATAAATTCTTATTCTTTAAAATATTTCCGACACATTCTATAACACGAATTCCATCCTTCTTGATCAAGATATAACTCCACGGAACACGAGCAAAGCTGGACGCAATGGTATGAGTCTCCCAGGCTCGTTAGACATGAAATCTAATCCCAGACTCACAGAATCGTATTTTCCACAAACCGAGCCCATATTTCCTCAGCAACAGCGAATTATTGAGCCTTAAACACTTGAACCCAAGCAAATCTTGCCTCGAAAAGCTCGATAAAATGCCCTTGAGCAAGTTCAGCGAATTCTTTTACTGCGACCCGCCGTTTCACAGGCCCATGTGTTACGTTGTCAGGGTCCAAATCGGTACGCCAGAAATGGTCGCGTAATGGCTCATGAAGAATTGGGCTGCAGAAGTACGCGAGGAGGTCTACGGTGTAAGTTCATTTATGGCTTTATTTAGAAGGAAGAGGGAACAATGCTGACTGTGCTAAACAGGAACCGTTACCGGATATAATGAATCTCACTATCTAGGATATGCGTGAGCTCTCGACCACATACCAGCCTCGCGAAACTTGAAACCATGGACGACGAGGAATTCTCTGTGTACATGGAAGACAAAGAACTTCAACAAGTTCGTAGCCCAAGTCGTGAGACTCAGACCAGGGTTTCCTCCTACTCTCAGGATGGGCGTAGTCAAGTTGTGGGCCCGGTTGGTAAGCCAAATACTCAAAGACCAACGACAGGCACTGACTCTCAATGTGGTCTCTGATGGATTCCTGGCGGTCTAATACAGAGGCGAGCTCACTTCTAGCTAAATCAAGGCACCGACAAAAAGAAGAGTGGATTGATATTCCGTGGGAATATTGATGTCAATTGAGTGCTACCGGATTGCATGAACAAGGTTGGGAGCTGTGTTGCATAGCTAATCCAGATGGACACATTCTTGGTATATCGCAGACGAGAACCCGTAACCTTCAGAGCATGAATTAGGTGCCACGATGCGGCAAGGAGCTATCAAGGAACCGAAGACCTACATGCGCCATGGCATCGCATACTCCTCGTCTCGCCCATGTCTCCAGAGCAAAAGCCACCACCTTGTTGTATTTCCAGGCTTCAAGATCTTATATATCACCGTATTTACTACTATCTTGAGTCCTTATCCAAGTGATTCCTGCTTCAAGCAAGGAAGTCTAAATTATGTAGAGATAACTATGTACATGTAGTAATGAAGAATAAAGCACCCTAGTCCCATTTAATTACACCCCTTAAACGCACTGGAAGTAGTACTCGTTGTGCTCAACGCACTTGTAGGGCTTCTCACACTCGGTAGGCCCCTTGTAGTTCTTACCACCACACTGGTAGTAGTGCTTGACAACACTGCCAGAGCCAGTTCCGACGGGATAAGCCGGGGCAGTGCCTGTGGGAGCGGGAACTTGAGGAGCAGTTGTCTCGGTGTTCCACTTGTAGGTGTAGGCTGAGCTGCTGCGGATGACAGGGACCCGAGTGTTAGGCTCGACAGCAGCGACGGTGGGTTCGAACTCGCCATCGTCTTCGTCACAGTCGCCGGAGGGAACAGGTGCTTGGGTAGGAACCGGGGCCTCAGTCTCGGCGCAGTCATCATCGGAGTCATCGTCGATGGGAGCCTTTGTAGGGTACACCTGGGTTCCGTTGGTGGGGATAGCATAGGTAGGGAAAGGGGCTTCGGTTTCGGCACAGTCATCATCATTATCATCAGTCTCAGTAGCAAGAGCAGTGCGGGTCTGCTCGGTCTGAGGAGCAGTGGTGTTCATGTAGTTCGTGGTGCCGGGGACAGTGTAGACGGGCTTGGTCCTGGTCTCGAGGGTGGTAGCAGGAGCGGTAGTCTCAACGGGGGCAACGGAGCTGGTAGCAGGGGCACCAGTGGCAGCGGCAGCGAGAAGGCTGGAGACACTGGTCCAGGCGGGCTTCTTCTCGTAGTCATCGGTGTAGAGAAGAGCCTCGCCGTTACCCTCAAAGACACCGGGGATCCAGCTGTACTTGTCCGTGATACCCCAGACAGTAACACCAACACAGCCCTTGGTGTCGAGACAGGCACCGACTACATCGGCGTACTCATCACCCTGAGTCTTGAGCTGGGCGGCAGAAGCGGGGACGGACTCGTGGCGGATGTCAAGCTCGGTGATAGCGACCTCAACGTTGAGATCAGTGAAGCGCTTGAAAGTGGCAGCGAGCTCAGAGCGAGAAGGAGTCTCGCCAACGATCAGATGGCCTTGGAAACCAACACCGTCGATAGGGGCGCCCTCCTTCTGGAGAAGCTTGACGAGCTCAACAGCCTTGTCGGTCTTGGCGCCGTTCTGCTCAAGGTTGTAGTCGTTGTAGTACCTAAATGGTCAGTCACATCTATATCATGAGGAGGAGGGACTTACAGCTTGGCAGCGGGATCGGCCTTGCGAGCAGCCTTGAAGGATATTCCAAGGAAGTCGGTTCCCAGAGTGCGGGAGAAGACACTGTCTCGCCACTCAGCGTTGTCGTCAATGGCCTCATTGACCACATCCCAAGCGTAACAGTCGCCCTTGTAATGCTCAACAACGTTGGCGATATGAGCCTCGATGACTTCAGTGAGCTCCTCAGCAGAGAAAGCACCAGAAGAAACTATATCCATTAGCACAGCACCCCAATCCAAATATGTATTATAACTCACCCCAGGTAGGAAGCTGGCTGTGCCAAGTCAAAGCATGACATCTCAAAATCTGCCCATTCTTCTTCGCAAGATCCGGAACAACATCAGCGGTCGTATAAACGAAATCACCCTGCTTGGGCTCAACAGTCTCCCACTTCTGTCCATTCTCAGGAACAAGCTGTCCAAACTCCTCAACGTCGTCAGCCAGCTTGCTGTAGGGCGCATCACTGAGATATCCGTTATCAACAGCTGAGCCGAAGTACTTGAGTCCAGCGGCCTGCGCCAGGCTGTGAAGCTGGGCCGAGACGGGGCTCGAGGCCAAAAGTCCAAGGAGTGTAGTCTTGTGCATTTTTGTGGGTGGAAAAAGAGTGTATAGTAGGTGAAAAAAGGCAAACAAATGAGTGTATTTTGCTTTTTCTTGAGCTACTGAAAGAAGGGAAAAAAGAAGGAAGGAATGTTAATAAACGACTCGCGTTTGTTAATAAAGAAGAAGCGTGTATAGATGCGGGACCCGAGATCATGATATATACCTTATCCATCCATTCGTTAGCTTAGCCATGCCATTCCTCCCTCCAGCTTAACCGCTGCAGCATCATTAAAGCCCATGTAGATCGTCCCATCTGTATACGAAAGCCTTGCGTCCTTTAACCTTACGGTAAAATATCTTCCGTCAGTAATTTGTGGTGTAAGTCCCCCTGGCACGTCCCGCTTCGTCTCAGGTCTGTGACAGGGATACATATTTTGTCGGGCCAGGGACCGAAACTGGCAATGGAGATAGCGTATCGTGACGAGGAGATCGGCCCAGGTTGTGCTGATTACCCGGGTAAATTGGCATTGGATGTTCGGCAATGTCAGAATTGTTGGTTCCTTGCATGTTGCCCTGTTGTTGACCAATTACATATTCATCAAGGGAGGGATCCAGGAACAGATTGTTAGTTCAGGAACAGGGCGGATAAATCCGAGGATGGCGGTTAAATATGCAGATGATCACCAACACAGACACGATCGTTTAGTACCCATTTCTTATCTGTAGTCCACCGTTCTTTTTATCTTTGATATGCATAGTTGATGGATGAACTGTGATATGAGCGATTATAGCAAGCAAACGGCTCAAATTGTTGTGTGGTGCCACGATCTACGGACAAGATAAGATGATCCTGATCCACCCCTTTCCTTTCATGTTTCAGATACCCGGCGCTAGGGACCGTTGGTAGTAGCTTATTTTTCGTCTCATCTCAACGTGATGATGGGGTTATCGGTGGAGTATTCAATGGCACTTCTATGATTTCGCTTAATGTGCTTGGCTATTACAGCACGGCTGGGGGATTGAATCTGTCAAGTATCATATCATTAACTCCGGCTAAATCTCACCGAGCTGATCAGTCCACACGATCAAGTTTTGTATAGTACCCATTTCATACAAGTGACTCCTTCAAGTGGGCATTTAAAACTGTTAGTCTGCCCTGCCAAGAGCCTTTGTAATATCTCTAATCTCACGTTCTTCCAGAGCTTTGTTCCATAACGTCTCCATAATCTTCTCTCCTGACTCGACCTGGTCTCGTTAGCAATCATATAGTCAGCACCGCCCAGCTCATGGGCGAATTGCTCGCCCAGTCCTTATTCACCTCGATCCTTGGCTCTCCTTCCAAGGACCAGTACAGGATAAAGAAACTAGCTCGTTCCATCCACAATGCTACTTACTAGCAAGATACAAGAAGTGTTAAACCCATCGCCCACAGAGGTCCTGATTCGAGTGAGGCTCGTTCGACTCGCAAGATAGAGACGGTCTGATAGTGCCATCATGCACGATGACAAGCTCCAAGAGCTTGATCGTCGAGAACTAGTCTTGCCCATGAAGTAGCTCTTGGCATTTAAACAACATATGTTGAAATCCACGATTTAACATCTGCTCTACCCCTCTCGCTTCCATCACACTAATATTCAGATAGGCATGCACATGGCAAGCTTTGATAAACTCATTGTCATTTCCTGAGATGTAGTCATTTAAACGACTGCAATACAGCTTGATACTACTATAATAAACTGACAAGATACTATAAGTTCTTACTAAGATAAATTAAACATAAATATTATTTTTAAGCACATTCTTAAATTCTACCGTCATATATGAAGATTGCTTGCCACATCTTAGCGGTTACTGCCTGAACCTACCCTATTGGCCTATCCACGTTTAGTCAGCCATCTCAACTCCCTCATGTGAGATGCGCCGCTTTCATCATGCTCTTCATGCCCTTCCTCATCATCCTTCGAAAAAGATATACCATCTCTCATTCCTCTTCAACTTGAAATTCCATAGCTATCAATGAAACCTCCAAAAATGGTGCTCAAGACTACCTTGCTCGCAGCCAAACCTCCCTCTGATCCACCATCACCTCCGAACAAGCCGAACACCCCGCTGCACCACGGAGAGGCAGAATGGACAGCTGTTTATCCCATTATCGAGAGGCTGTACATGAAAGATCGAAGAAAACTTCGACATATCATGCAGATCATGGAGGAGAAACATAATTTCAAGGCATCGTGAGATCACCCATCTATCTGATATCATCGCAAGCTCATATAGAATCCAGAGTTCAGATGTATAAGAGGCGCTTCACAAAATGGGGGTTTTATAAATCAAAACAGAGAAATGTGAAGACAGCTTGCAAGAACAAGAACCCGACTCCGAACATCACACCAGAGACTCAAAACTGGCCAAATGCTACGTCGTGTCAGAGCCACTCACTTGTTCTCTCCCCGAGTCCAGATCCTTTGGAGACAAGTAGTCTTGAATTTCTTACAAGTATACACGACTGGAGCAATTCATTCTATGAATCTCTCTATACCGATGGGTTAAACCTACAAAGCGACCATTCGTCACCACGAACTGCTAAAATCAACCGTTACGATCCAGAGGGATTGAGTTTCGCCTTTCGGACCATCGTTGAGCTCATACAACGCGGAAAAGGCGTTCTAGCAGGCCGCTTGACTCGAAAAGCCTTTCTGGACATTGAGAACATGCTGCAGGTTGAAGCACCTTTGTTCATATGGAATGTCTTGGAAATCATGTATCACATGGTTCGGCTTGGTCAGACACAGCTTCTTGGTATGCTTCTCCTGCAACTAGTCGAATTGGCGAGCAATGTACATGAGATGAGGCATCCGATTATCAAGATGCTGAAGAGTTTGCAAAAAGCGGTGTATCTTTGGGAGAAGCATGCCACACTTGACAAAATGCAACTTCTTGAGGAGGCTTGGGTTTTGAATGCGGATATTATCTGCAGGAACTACGACTCGAGACTGTTGGTCATGTACTACCGCCTAGTCTGGGAATCTTCCTGTGTTCGGCTTGGCGAGGATCAGCTGGATGGTCTTGATAAGTGGTTCTCAGCCGTCAAGAGCAAGATTCCGCATGAGGATTCCTATTTCCAACAGGCTGTTTTATTCACCGACCCTAACTCGAAGGAGGATACAGAACCGCCGAGAGACTACGAGATCACAAAAGCGCTTTGCGTCTCGGCAATACAGCATCGCTGCACAATGGCCTTTGGAGAGTCAAACATCGCAAGCCTCGTGCGCTTGGGCCTACTCAAGAGTCGGGTTCTTGACGAGATTGACGAGAATCCAAGAGATGAGATACCGCAGTCCCACACGAGGTTTCAAGCCAGAGTTATGGCCTATTTGATGAAGGTACTTATGGACGTTGATAGAGAACTCGGGTTGGATGTCAATGTGGCGGACAGAATGCGTAACAAAATCGCTTTACGAGAGTTTGGCTACTCGAGCACTTCGCCTCAGGTCATACATGATATGTGGCAACTAGAAGCCTTTCTGCAACAAGAAGGACATGTAGCTGAAGCGGCAAAGATAAGGAAGGAGACGTATAAGAGGCTTGAGGAGTATGTAGACCAGGTGCCCGTAGACGAGGTCTAGCAAGCGCATGATTGACAGGCACAGTTGCAATGTGGCAGCTAAATGCGATGAGATGGTGAGATGATTTACCCAAACGCCACGAGTCTATGCTCTATAAAATGCCTTCCTATGCAACATCAACATGCCTTACAAATACAGTCACCTCATGAATCACGGCCCAGTCGCTCTTCGTCATCTTGAGTTAGTTCATATGCCGGTCGGAAACCCTGTCCATTTTGACCCTGCTTCTTCAGATGGGGGTTGGGATGTGTGTCCTTTATACCGCCTAGACTCGTGTAGCCTTGGTCGTATAGAGGACAGTACTCAATGCCGAGGTGTCGGATAAACTGGGCATGTTAGTTCATTCGGCGCATGGTGGTGGTGAGGACTTACAGCCCAGATTTGAACTGTCAGAAGGTAAGTCAGCAATTGTTCGTTGCATGCCTGTAAGCATAGATGTAGGGTCAAGGAGGAGGTCGTACCATAATGCCAGTCAATAACAGGATGTATTCTCATAAACGACGGCCAGCCAGCGTCCGTCGGATCAAAAAACGTCAAGTTCTCACCATGAGGATCCGTTCTTCTCGTTCCCACAAACACAGCCTTGATACTCGGTCGTTCCTCAAGGTATATCTCTAGCCCCTTCTTCATCGGTAGCACGTAGCGCGCAACTTCAAGACCGTATTCTTCGCTGGACGTCTCGACGAACGTGTCGACTTCGGGAAAGGGATGCGCCGCGACGACGTATACGCATTGGAGCTTTTCGGGGGGTGTGAGTTCGGAAGTGCCGTTGGTCGTGTCGGAAGTGGAATAGTAGTGTCGGCCCATGCGAGCGAGGAGGATGATTAAAAGGACGAGGCCTGGGATGATTAGTATTTGTCGCTGGTACGCAGAAGACCGTGAAAGGGACTTTGATAAAGCCTCAGACCCTCGTTATGCGACTTACAGTCCTTTCCGCCATTATATGATAACGATATTTGTTCCGGTCTGCTTTCGTCAGCCCTTATCCGACCTTCCCATCCGACAAACGCACCGATATTTCTGCAGCGCCTCATCTACGACCTCTATCGACTTGCGGACCTGAGCTTGTACATCGCGCAATGTCTGTGTCTCAGCCTCCTCAGCAATGAACGCTTCGACCTTTTGGTGCAGCTCGAGACACTTGTCGCGCAAGGAGCGGGGTGGCGGGGTCGATATCATGATGGCTCTCTATGCCTCGGATGTAAAGGAACTGGCGTTTTGGGTATTGTCTAAGCGTGCTTCAAAGTCGACGATCTGTGCTAGAGGGAGAAAAATAGAGAGGAATTGATTTCTAGAAATTGTATGTGTTGCGATGAAGCGAAAGTTAATAGCTCCGGTTTCGCCGTGTACTTGAGCGATGGAGGGGAGGTACGTAAAGAGTGCTGCTGGACTGCCGAGCAGCTTCCATGCAATCACGTGCAGTACGTTCTGCGGTTGGGTTGCCGCATCACGTGCATCACTTATAAGAGAGAGCTGTTAGTGGTGAACAGATTTACCTCGAAACATGACAAGAGTCGCTCACTATTTTTAATCGGAAGATATACTATGAGAGCAGTGTAGATTTATTAATGATCCTTTGATTATGTGTTCGAATCGTCATCATCACCCGTAAAAAGCCCAAGGCCGTAAGTGCAAAACATTAAACATGTACTACACCAGACTCAAACACCAACCTGTCCAGCCTCTACCTAAGTGTTGTGAACCACCGGTGCCAATGCTCAAAGTCCATAACTCTCAGTGAATAAATCACTGGATCCATTGCCAAGTAATGAACTTGATACAAGCTATGCTTTTCGGCCTCTGCCTCCACCTCGACCTCTCAATAGACCACGGGTTAACAAGGAGATTCGTGTTGATTCCAACGCGCTTCATCTCCTCAGGACACATCTCGTAGAATATGCGGCCGCGGGCCCTGAATCTTTCTGGTGGCCCCTGACCTGGCCGTGGCTTGGCGACGAGGAAGTCCACGGGTATCCCATGAGGGCGCAACTCGAGTGGATCTAGTTGAGCTGGGTCCACGTAGAAATATAGCGTATATATTCCAGGAAACACGGCTTCCAGAGTTTTCAGAAGAGGAGCAGCCTGGTAGTAATCAAGGTCGTTGTCAAATGGTACAGCCACCCTTCGGATAGCTTCTAAACCCCGATATGGCACGGGCGGTACGAAACTCAAGACGCCTTGGAACCCACTTACACGGGTGTTACCGTGACACCATCTCTCGACAATGACCAAGTCGCTGGCTGCGTCGATGTGAAGGCCACTTTCTTCCTTCACCCTCGTAGCATTGTCATGCGAGTTGTCGAGTCTCATGCGTACGGGAACTTGTGGCCGGTAAAGGGTCCAGCAGCGAGTGATCTCTTGATACGATGCACGGCAAACTCGCATCAGGTCATAATCACCTCCAGGATTTGATGCAGGTGGGTGAGGGAAATTACCAAGACTTGTAGGAATCGAGTGTGCGATTCTGAGTTCCCGTGGCCACATAGGGAAACCCTTGACATCCACGAAGTAGGCCCGTGGAGCATCAACACAGAGAGCGTAGGCCCAGATCAAGTTCTGGATTTCCTGAGGCAACTCGCCAAACCTGTGAAACGCGACCTTGGGCTGGGGTTCATTTTTGAAGAGCTTCTTGACGAGTTGAAACATTTTGATGATATCTCCGTATATCTGACTGCTATCGAGCTTTGCTAGATATGCTGATCATCGTAGTCACAGATGGAAGAATAAGTATTTTTATACTCCTTTCTCTTAGACGAACACGCTATTAGCAACGTGCTTTCGCCGGAAAACTCAACTGTTCAGTCAGGTTCTCGGGGCGGTAGGGCACGCATTCTGGTGAACAACGCGCAGTCCACTTACAGCACCTCACATCTGTGCTTTGTGCTGGAAATTTGGAAGCGAGGGGAGCAATTGAATGCATAGAAATGTCAGGATACCATCGTGCGGAATGCTCTTCCATCAGGATTACGCCACACCAGCCATTGCTTGTAGACACTGTCCATATCCCCGTGAACGACAAAAGTGGCGAGACTTGATTCCAGAACATTGGGTGATTGGAAGGAATTGGTATACTAGACATCACAGAGAGACCTTGTAGGCTATATTCAAAGGCTGTTATAGAGTGCTAGGTATAATACTATCGGGGCTTTCCAGAACAACTAACATAACAGCTCGGGTTTGAGATGACGATCCTCTTCAATGAATCTTTGCTCATCCTCACTCTATATTCAACGGGCCAATACCCCCTTCATTTAGATAAGAAGCTACTCGTGGAATACTCGCGGTGAATACCTGTACTTAATCCGGCTCTGGTTGTCCACTATCAGCGGTTGAGGTATTTCCTGGTGCATCAAGGATCAAGGTCAGATACTTCATAGCAGCACTTCGCTTCCTTCACGCGTAGCCCCCGGTATTGAAGGGGCGCTCTGCTGCAGAACTCAACGTACAATGCCGTAGACTGTGTGAGTCGATGCGGTAGAAGAGGAAGCGTCGTGATCTCCCCCTAGAGCTGATCAATCTGGGCGTCAAATAGTGACGCCATCGAGGTACTATCTTCAAACGAGTGAGCCGCAGATACTGAACACGCAGTAAAGTGGAACTTTTCTTTTGAACGGAACACCAAGATTCTTCGAACAGAACTGGGAGTAAAAAGAACAACGAAGAAATGCCTTCACTTTGGCTACGCTTCTCAGAGCACCAGCTTTCGAACGCCATGCTCCTTCTGATATGGGTTTTCTGGTTCCAAATAACTCCCGAGGTAATTTGTATCGTCTAGGGCTGTGTGTAGGAGTCGACTCAAAATCGAGAAAGCCATTCACGGACACCCAAAACAGTTGTTGCACTATCGGAAACCCAGGCTCTTGGGCGTTCGAGACTGATGTGAGGAGTTCAGTCAGGCTGACCCACGAAATTGCGATAATGTGTGATAGGAAAGCATCCTGTATGCTGCGCAGCTAGATCTGAGAGATACTGTTTGTTCAGTGGATTGATCCGGTCGCCCAAGTTGCTTCGTTACACTCGTGTGTAGTAATTAAGTAACAGGCTCATGCCACCAAAGTTGCCTGGTCTTCCTATGGCTTGGTTCAGCATGTTCCCGCGCTCTTGAACCATATTGCAGATGTAGCAGCAACCTCAGCCACGAGACTAATCTTGGGATAGGTGAGTTAATAACGAAAACTTTGTCCTTAGGCAAGGTATTGTTCGAGATGGCTCGTGCTGCTGAGGTTACGTGCCTAACCCTTCGCAAATACTTATGTTTAAACTGTAGTTTGACTTTTCCCTTGATAAGAACTTCTAAATCTGTTAAATTGTAGATAGGTTCTGGTGTTTAACCTAAAGGGTAGTAGCAGGACACTTGCTTAGTTCTGACTGGGTAATGTTAAGTTGACGGTCGATGAGGACTGCTGCAGAAATAATATTCCTTTCTAGTTGCTTAGTATGCTCTATAAGAATAGTAAAATGTATTTTTCATTAACATGCCATTGCAAAGGTTGGCAGAGGCAACGATAAGTCGCTCATGGCTCTTGGTGATCGAGACATGCTGAGAGCCCAATCAAATACTGAGAAGCCTGGAGGTTATAGGTTGGAGATTGTTGTGGAAAATAACCGCGATGCCTATGTTCCTGTTGTAGACACATGTTTCGAATTGAGGCGTTAAACGAATGGTATCTCTGTCATTACTTCTGGCCTTACAAGTGTCGTGTATATTGGCTGGGTCCCGTCTGGGCTGCTCGGGTATTGTTAGATATTATTTCTTTCCGTTCGCCGTAACGCAAATCAAGTTGTAAACCGGCTCTGAGGTTTGCCATGTATTGAGGAGGGTCAGGCTCTTCATCTCGTTGTAGAATGAAAGGGTTCATTTTGTTTGAGAGTTTGTAAGATAAAACGAAGATAGAGAATATAGGCTAGGTTGTATTGAGTTGTGGTGAGTCGAGATGAGTGCTACCTGATGATCCAAGACACTAATAATCAACATGGTCTTGGATCTGTTTGGATCTGGGAATATGAAATAAGAAGCTATGCTTCTCGAATGCAATAGCTGTTGCCATGGAAGTTTCATGTGTACAGTTCCAGGTTCTTTGTGATTCCCAAACTCAGCGCTTTACCGTTTAAAAAGTATGAGAGACCAATTGGGGCGAAGTTGACGTTGATATTGGGATTGCTTTTATCTTCCTCCTCGTTTACCTCCTCAGTCTCTGCGAGTCTCTGTTGCACTACTCCTAGAAAGACCAACCCGGCCTTTAGACTTGGTCTTCAAAAACCGCTTCTTGACTAGTTTCTTTTCTTTTTGGTCAAGAGGGCCGAGGGTATGTACGTCTTCACCAGCGGTAGTTTCCTTGTAAAGATTCAGGAGGTTGATGTGATATCGAAACCCTGTCCAGCAGCACTCAGAGACTGTAGCTGGAAGCCTTGATCTGTACGTGCCATATTGATGGTGGAAGAGACTTTGTATCTGGGCCAGATTGTAAGGCAACGGTGAAGCTCTTGGTCCCAGGGGCTGGAAAAAACTATCTCATGTCAATGTTCTTTATTGCCGAGAGGAAAACCTGGCTGCCCAGGCAGATCTAGTTCACAAGTCTTTCAAACTCGCTACCCGGCAGAAAGGATATCTTCAAGGGTAGGCACCACTGAAAGCTGACTGAGTTTGTTTGAGCGGACTGGACGCTGGCAACGGTGAGCCATCTCTCCATGTCAGGATCTCGTGGAGACTAAAATTTAGTTCCCATCCAGCGCTTGCGAGAGCATTTTCGATTGCCAGCTTCCAGACTGGCCATTGCTTGGCCTTTTCGAAATGCTGGTCTTTGTTGATTGGGATCTTGAAACATTTGAGATTGGCAATCTCTTTGTACTCCTTGGAGTCAAGATCATATCTGTTCATCAGTTGATCCATCTTTAGTGAGATGATATATAGAACAACAAGATTCAATGGAAACACCAGCTTCACGAACAAGCCAGAAACGGGCTTTCGGCGGCTTACCCGCACTCCTGGTGCATAATTTCGGGCCACGTTCAAGCTGGTACTTGGGAACTTCTCTCCCACATTTGCCACCAGCTCCTTTGAGCAATTCGATAGGCTAGGAAGTGGCCGATTGCCATACGGCTAGGTCGCTGTAGTGGATGTTATAATGACGGAGTCAATAGTATGATCCAGGACCCCCAAGACCTCTCCGGGGGGCTGAGGTCCTTGTTGTGCATAAGGCCAGAGCTCCAAAAGAGTTTTCCCATAATTTAATGCCTGTCTATGTCTATCAGCGAGTGATAAAAAGTCAAACTCGACTAATTTGTAAGAATCGAGATTTCGATGAAGAAGGGTATTAGCATTCCGACCGATCGGACACTCGTAGAGTTGTTGGTCACTGCCTCAGCTGGTTCACTGAAGAGGAACAGTAACTTGGCCTCTTTGAAACTTTTACCGCCTAGCAAAGCTGGTGTAAACCGCTTGGTGCTCAGTTCGCCAAACAAGGACGTCAGGAAGTCTTTGTCCATCCTTTTGACTTTAACCTTGTCAGCCTCAGCGGGTTGACGAGCAGTCAGCCGCTGCTTCTTCGATCCTTGAAGATAGACTTCAACGGCTTCTGACAGATATTTGTCAGTCGTGTGCACGTTGACTAAACTCCCATCCTTGGCTCCCTCAATGGGTTTACCAACATTGAGAAAATCTCTCGTGGTGGAAACTGTCGAACCGACTGCTCACTCTCCCAATTTCCATAATTTCCAACTTCCTCTTACTCCCTGCTGCCATTCTCCTTTGTCTGCTTGAGTTGTCTCCAAGAGCCACCGCATTCGTGCCCAAGCTGATCATCCATCTCTTGGGCATATAGAACCTTTTTATGGGTTGAGATGCTGTACTGTGTAGCTGTAAAGGTCGACCAGTAATTTATCGTCCGAAGATGCTCCCCGATTCCGACAATTGCGGCTTGCCACAATTTGGTATCAATGTTCTTATCATCCATGATCAAGTCGCTGGAGAACCTCCTCGGCTTCTCAAGACCGTGGACTATCATCTATCCACTGAACGAGGAATTTGACTGTTTTAGCTTGGTGGTCTACTCTGTGGTCTTCCTCCGGCTCATCCAAGTCAGATCTCGGACCGTCGAAACTGTTGACCGTTGAGTCTTGTTGACTTAACAGGTATTGCAGAAAGATGGGAGTAATTGAGAGACTGACATTAGAGCCATGCCGGTGAGACCCAGACCCAGACCCAAACCCAGCTGACTCTGTTTCATGTTCTGCGTCTGATCATCTGCCAGCCTCTGCTGGATCCCTCCGCTGCCTTCTGTATAATGACTCGCGAGGCATAGTAGTCCTTTGATGGTGAACGAAATGCAGCAGAGAACTGTCTCTCTGCCTCTCTGTTCCTACTTTCCTCTTTTTTTCTTTCGTCTTTTTGGCCTTCACTTCTGGTTCTCTTCTTCGCTCATCAGGAAATCAGCGAAGCTGACTCTTCATGCTGCTCCACTACGAAGAACCGATCCAAAACGACAATCATAGTCAAAGTCATGGTGAGAACTGCATAGAGGGGAGGCGTTCGTGGCCTTGACACTCCCGAGTCCAATTGAGCATTGACATGTAAAACCTCCGCAAGCCGAACATTGTGAATCTCCATGTCAGGTCATCGTTCCTCTCTCGGAGTGCGGGTGTGTAGAGTCTTCGTGACGTCTGCTTTTTCTGCTTTTCGACTCGTCTTCGCAAGTGCTTTTTTGCATTTCTTCTTCTTGAGACGTACGGATAGTGCCTTCGTGTTCCGAAGACCGTGTGGCAGGAACCTTTTGTCTGACTGGCTCATCTGCATCACGTATTTGCCAACTTCGAAGACTGGAGGATCTCGTCTCGCAGATTGATCATGTCCTGGGGCCACACTGATGTAAGATAGGGGATGGCCGCCATTGTTGTCGATCCAATTTTGCTCTCTCTGATACTTATTGACCAGCACCGCAGATAAAACCTAGTACAGCATCAAAAAATAGGTATCTCTGGTGGTAAAGTTCCACGGGTTTACGCCGCCATGGCGGACACGTCGAACGAAGAATCCTCAGAGCTGGCGATCCTGCTGTAATGCGGACCACAATCATGTTCACCCTCTCTAGCCAAGGAGTATCACACGCGCTGATCATTTTGATCTAGACATTATCCTTGAAGGGCGTTGTGTGAGAGAAATCTGGTGTCAGGCGGAGATTCAGATGTTAGCTCTCGGCGCTCGCCCGCATTTGCTATGATAATCCACTTCAAACACATCGATATCTGCTTCTAAAGATGGCCTAATAAGGTATCTTGGTACAATCAACTCATGGGAAGGGTGTCTGAATAGGTCTCAGCTGTTTTGAAGAACGTATCCGTAGGGAAGCTGATAACGAATCGACTCCATGTAATAGAATATCTCCGTGGAGTGCAAGTGAAACACTTTGCGAGGCAATCTGATCATTTTTTCCACGTGGCAACCGGGAAATCGGATGAAAGTAGTTGAGGTGACCAGCAAATACCATCTTTTTGTGTATAAACAGGCGGGATGGACCACCTCAGCTCATCACTCCTTGTTGCCTCCGTCTTCACGGCCGTCTCCGTATGTGTTGAGGAAGTCCTCCAAATTCTCGTAGCACTGCCTCTTGTTGTGACTAGGTTGCTGATGTACCTGGGACTGCCCCTGACCGAATGAGGCGCAATATGGTGCGAAATTGACTGCACTTGAGATTCCCAGGCCATTCGCACTGACCGTATGTGCTTTTGAAAGACTAGGGCTCGAAGCCACAAATTGTTAATGGATATTTCCCGTCATTTTGGCGTTGGTGTGATGAGATAGGTTCTCATTTCTGTGGAGTGGTGAAATTTTGAACTGGCAGCCCTGTACAGAACCTGGGTTTAAATATAAGATAAACAGTCTCAAGTATAGCTCACTGCGATCCATCTCGCAATGTAACCAGTTGATGTATAGTTTTGTTCGTATCGAGAGAGGCAGTTTCTGACACAAGGCCAATGCTCCTTGATCGGCTCATTGTCGATAATGTATACACCACATGTATCATAAAGCGGTGCAACCTTTCGACAAAGTTGCAATACGTATTCAGCGTCTTCCACTGCGATGGCTTCTCGAAGGTGACAAATATGCTGATCCACAGCATAGAGGCGGAAGGGCTGAACCAAGGGACATAAGCATGGACGAATTCATCGGGATTTTAGTCCAAGAACAACCGTAGCTATATCGAATCGCTGTGGACCACTTTACTTCTTACTCTATCGCCATGAACGAAGCCAGCGCTGGTGGCGGCCGAACCGTCACTGCGTTAAGGACTGCGTTATCTTGTTCCTCCACGTCAAGACCGCCATCTTCGTCACGCTCTTCGTCGATGTTGTCAGCCTCATGAGACGTGGCCCTCAGCGAAACACTATGTTTGAGTATCGCCACAAACAATGGAACGTTCCCGTTGAAGTCAAAGTGCTGCTTGGTTAGGGTATCGCTCCATATAGCCCTAGGCTTACTGGCATTTCGGACAAGGTTGAAGGCATTTGACATGGTAGTCGATACCAGGTATAAGTTGTAGAATTTGATCTGCTCAACCAATTCCAGCTTGGCTTGCAATTCAGTGCAGGACGTGCGATTCCCACTGCATCCAAATGCAATGTAGATGTGTATATCATCCTCGCATCATGCAAGAGTAGGCGGACGGCGTCTCAATCCAGCTGTAACCTCTTTACCTCGGCCAGGTAGTAGACCAGATATGATAGCTTGCGATGGCAGTGGAGACAGGAATGTGGTCGAACCGGGGGCATGATGTGAAGGAGTGGGTTTGGACGAAGGATTGGGCGCTCATAAAGCTGACGGTCGCTTGATATGTTTGGTCATGTCTTTGAAGGCAAATGACCGGGAGTCTGACTTCAGTTGAGAACAACCCGACGATTACACCTCTCAGTAACTTCTCCTGGTACCTTAAATTCGGGGCATGCTTGAGCGAGCTACGCATCTTTGCCTTGGCAAGTTCCTTTGTAAGATCAAGGTTCAAGTTAACCTTTTGACGCTGCTCATCGAGCCGACTGTGAGCAACCCTATCGCTGTTTCTTGTACTTGTCTTTTGAACAGCAACGTCGATAAGGTGATAGATGGTATCTATCTCCTTTGCATTCAAGGAACCCCGTCTGCCATCGCATGCGCTTTTCCTTAGCACCAGGTTCCTAATGTTCAGTAACCCCCTTTTAATTCTCAAAAGTCTTAAGGCTATTGCAGAGGCTGTTAATCAGTTTCTTCTTGATTAAATCCCGGTGACTCTGTTTCAGCCTGCTTTTATCAATACCCAGCTGAAGCATCAAAATAGCCACATCCTGGTCATATCAATCTGCAAAAGTTAATGCCAATCGTCAAAGCGAGCTTATTGAGACATGTGTCTAGTACTCTCGTAAACATATTCCATATTCAGAATCAGAATCAGTGCCAGGAGCGTGGCTTTTTCTTCCCGTTGGCGATCTCTGACTCCACGGTTATTCTTCCTATTCGAAGCTGGTGATGCTAGCGACGTTGATAGAGGAGGTCGCGATACGTGCTTGGCTAGTCGGAAGAGTCTAGCCCAGCAAAGTAGCGGGCGGTACAGACCTGGCGGTCTGGGCATGTTGATTCTTGCTGTTGTCTGTGTTGTTGTTGTCACTATTTGGGCATGCTTCGTTGACTCGTTGGTGGGTGAATTGAGATGCTTGTGTTGGTGGACTCGATTGACAGGTGAGTCTCAGCGAGTACCAGGTAATGAGTTGAATGCTGTCGGAAAAGCATGTTTTTTCCGCACGTATAAGCTCGCTACTGGTCGTCCAAGAGACTGTTTGAGAACGTGAGATACGTTGGTGTCGACATTCGATCGCATGGATCTAGCTTGACTGAAAGCAAAGCACAACCCTCTAAGACGACGTTAATTGAAACGATGTCAATGTTACAAACTCGATCTTACCAGAGATTGTCGAGTTAGGAGTGGTAGGTCTTGTTCTTCATCCACCTCGTTTTCCAGGCCTTTAGATGGGAGGTTTCGCTGTTGTACTAGACTTCCTGGAATCTAAGAATTAAACGATCCCTTTGAGGTTTCGTTTTGCTTGGCATATAGATGTCATCCTTCTCTTTTCTGGTTAGAAGTTCACAATGGCGCAGATGAGGATGTCTTAGATCATAGCACCTCTTCCAGGGACACAAAATTGACCGTACTGTTCATATCGTAGGCTGGTTCGGTCAGATGATTGTGATGGATAGGTCTTGTTGTCATTATAGGCATGATCTCTATGAGACTGCTGATGATGATTGAGTTCTGCGCTCTCATCGTGTTCGGCGGCACTTAATTCTTTCGGCTATATAACTGCAGCTCAAGTCGGTGAAGCAGTTGTAAAGACGAATCTTGTCGTCGTGCTGCAAGTTGCGATTCGGTATGCTTCGGAAGTGGTGTTTGCGTATCTCCATACACTCTTTACGGACGTCAAGGCCCTCACCAAACTCGTCTTTTGGAAATACCGTAGATAGAGGCAGAAGACCGACCAGCCAGCCATGAAGGACTTGGCCCACTTGCACTCCAGGCTGATAAAGGCCCGGTGGATGGGTTTAGGACAACCCCTGGATCAACTGGATGAGGGTTGTGACTTTAGCCTAGACCTTCCGATCGTCTGGTTCGGCTCAGCGGGCTTCCTTTAGTCTCCTGAAAGAAGATCCTTCATAAATTCCTTCATAGATCACTCGGTCGATTGTTGTAGCAAAGGAGTCAGGCACATGAATGCGAGGCTTCCTTTGGGCGGCAAATAGAGGCCATACCCTGAAATGCAGTGCTGGACATATGCTTGATTTGGGCGTTTCCCGGTGTCCATGATTGGAGAAATTGGGTGCAGAGTAAAAACATCAATCAGTAAATGATACTGTCAAAAAGTCAAGAGGTTGTGCTTCAAGACTTTTGCCTCATGGATCCGCACTCCGTCCGACTGCGATCTTGGCAGCATCTTGTGTTGAGTCTTGCTGGACTTGATCGCCTTGATCTTTAGATCATTCTTGCTGTTCTGATTGGCAAGATCTTGCTTTCTCCATCTTGCGATCCAACCTTCTGCTTCCTGACATTCATCCAAGGCGTACTTATCGACAACCTGGTGAAGAGGAAAATATAAAAATTGTGGTTCCAGAAACATGGCAAGAATGCCATGATCCAGTTGGCGGCTGTGTCTAGATAGTTTAGACAAGACCCAGCGAAGGTAGATGACGAGCCGGAGGAAACTTCAAAGTAAGGCTCGCCTTGGCTAGTCGGGAGATTCTGTCTTGATGATCCTTACTGGGTCCCTGGGTCACGATTCTTGTGCCCTCGTCGACGGCTCTTCTTGCCGCCCCGTTCCTCTGGCCCCTGACTGTGCAGATCCTCCTTTGCCTTATCCCGAGATTCCGACAAGATCCTCTCGTTCAGTCTCGAGCCACTTGAGTCCTGGTTGGTTTAGTTGATACGGGGGAAGCATCGAAGTAAGGCTCGCCTTGGCTAAGAGGAGATGAGATGTGTTTTCGCAGCTGCTGTGTGCCATGAGAAGTCTCGAGCTTGTTAGACCACTCTGTTGTAGTGCTGAATTATCACAGCTGAGCATTTTCCCAGATCATGTGCTGATTGGCGATGCGTACCGCTGTCTGTTGCTCTTTTTACAGGCCGCGTGGGCATCTGCGCGGATCGTCCGATACACTTTCGCCTATGGTTCTTTAAGTCTAGGACTGTTCGCCCACATTTATTGCGCAAGTGCTCTCCTTTTCGTGGGTGAAATTGATGCATTCTTTCTCTGCGTCTTTGCACCCCTTGCATCTCCGACTCCCCTTATTTTGATGCAGGGCACCACGTCGGCGATGCAAGCCTGGCATCTACCACGGCACCGACTGATGAACTAGCTGCTGGGTGATATACCTGATAGGTTGGTGTCAACACCTGGAGTGCGACACTCCGACAAGCCATCGTCGGAGAGTTTCGATGAGATGGAGATGTCCGTCATCTTATGTAAGTTCAGCCGTTCATCCTCAAGGTCGCGCTGGATGCTCGAGAGAGAGACATCGCAGTCCTCGATGCCTTGTTGGATGTGTCTCGTCTGTTCGTCATGTGCGTCACGCTTAGGTTTTATCGTACTGTATTCGTTGTGTTTGCGTACGACCTCTTCGATGATGAGTTCTCTCCTCTCGCAAGTCAGCCCTTATGTCATAAGGGGTAGGCGGGAGCATCGCGCGAGAGTCTTGGTGGCGTTCGAAATATATTTCGCGAGCGAAATCGTCGACATGTGATGCGGTGTGGTTTCCGCCTTCGCTGAGTAGAAGGAATTCGATCTTTCTGCCACTAAGAACAGTCGGTACCACGCCAGCAACTTTTAGAAAAGTAACCTGTGGCCGCTCGGGACTCGCAGTCTCAGTTAATCTCATAGTTAGTGCGAAATCTCTAACACTTTTGGTACTGTTTGCGCCCCTGCTTCTTGTGCTTGTCCCAGTGTGACAGCGACGTTCGGATACGGAATCGATACCAGGCAGACCAGGCTCGTTGTCGTCAAAAATTGTCGTCGGTGGTGATAGTAAGCAAGTCGATGGTAAGAGAGCCGTCAACCCTGGCATCAGAGGTAAAGGTACCGTCGTTTCCTTTCTGGCTGGGGTCTGCTCGGCTTTCCGCCGTCACCAGTCGCAGCAGAACCTCGTTTGTTGTTTACCAGGTCAACAATCTTGTCAACAACAGGATTAAATATGCCGTTGATTTCTTCGCTGGAGCACTGGTCAGCTGCCTCCTATGGCAGGATTGGAGAAAATATGGACGACGGTGAAATGAATAACCACTCATTACTTACACGTTGAAGGTCATATAGCTACCCAAAACCGGATCAAGCTCTTATTGCAAGCACAACCTTCAACTCCTGACACTGTGGTTTGTCTGTTTGCCTCGACACACTTTTTGGGTTCTGCTGATTGCGCTCTCCAGTAAAAGCAATGGTAGAGGTTAATACCAGGGTGAACCGCTCCAGAAAAGTCCACATTGGGACTATAGCGTCAACTTCATTTGGGGAGGCTGGGCGGGTGTGAGTCCTGCCAGGGCTGCCTCGTTAGCTTAGTGCTGTTAGATGCTCGGATAAGAGTATATGTAATGAGTGCAATGACTTACAGGGTTCCAGCTTTGCCTCGGTTTGTTGTTCAGAGGACTGCCAGGACTAGTAGCGATGGATATCGAGGACCACTCGCTGTGTGACCATCATAGCTTTCATATCTGCGGAAGCCTTTTTGACGATCTCAGTCGCAAACATGATCTTGATGTATCTTTTCATGTATGCCTTATTTTTCTTATTCGGTTTTTTTTAGCGTGAAGGTGATAGATGACAGGGAGAAATAGCTACCTTGGGGAGTGATGGATGATGGTCATTATTCGTACTTTGTTGATTATTACCAAAGCGATGGCCATAGCCCCGTCTGACCTGCGAGGCTTTCTGGCTGGTGGAGGGAGCTCTGACCTGGTGTCCTGCTGAAGGACATCCGTAGTGATCTAGTTCGCGTACATCAAAAACTCCAGTTTGATGCGTTGATCTTGATCTTTGTCGATGAGGTAGCCTCTTGAAGGGCCTCGTTGAGGGTCTCCCTTTGGTTCATTCGGGTCTGAGCCGCATCGCGGTCAGTGTCATAGCGCTCGAGGCGGTGCCAGTCAGATTTCTTTCTCTCTTTGTGTGCGTCGCAAAACGACTTGGCGAGTTTGGGTTCAATTCCCCTGCCGTCCATTGCTCCCTCGTTCAACCCACACAACGAGATAATGGATTTTTCTGGTTGCCCATGGTTCATCGGAAAGCAGTTTTGGTTCGAGTCGAAAGAAATTATAGTGAACAAGATATTCGTGAGAAATGAGCCAAACTATTCTCCTTTGATACGCGGCGTATCCTTTTGTCAGATTCTTCCTTGGGCTGGCCAACACAACAGAGTACAAGATCCTCTGTCATAATGTCGACCACACACAATCTTCTTCGTTGACGCCAGCTGCAGCGTCTTGGTGCTCGCTGGCTTCAGCTCAGACTAACTTCTGGTGTTTCAACTGTAGAAGTACACAGGTAGGGTCATCCAGGCGCCCGAAGGTTGTCTTGAGACTTTCCTCGTTGGATGCCAACACTACACCTCTGGTGAAGATGTATGACTGGCGCACTACCTGCCGTCGTGAAGCGTTCCGGAACAAGACGTAGATGTCTCGGGAGCATGGGTCGATGCTCTGGCTTGTAAAACACATGTTGTTCGGGTGTTTTAGGGTTTGGTGATTGCAATGCAAAGCTCACAGGTGTAAGAGAAAGAAGGGATAGATTGTCCGGCCTCTTTTCTTGTAAGACTAAGGCTTTTTCCAAGTCCCAACGCCACCGTATGATGTTGCGATCTTGATAGAAATTCCCTTTCTATATGAAAAGCTTGATGGTCTTGATCATCTGTAACTTGACGCATTCAGAGCATTTGGGTAGCTCTTTTGGGTCGCCTTATGCATCATCAGGTCTCTGCTTCCTGGAATCTTCCAAACTTGGATGGAAGGCTCTCAGAGTTTCGGAGTATCACAACAGGTCCAGAAGCTTACACAATCTATCGTAAAAGCGCTTGAACTTCCGATGGCTGTACTCGTACTGTTTGTTCCCAGTCCGTGAGGACAGGTAATGCAGAGTTTATAGTTGTCGTTACGCTAGGCTGGGGTGAAATCGGCGGTGCTGTTGAACTCAAGGTTGGCGCAGATCAGGGGCCCTTCCATCAGCTGCAAATTCCATGCGCTCGAGATGTAAAGCGGGAGAACAGCATCTCAAGCCAGTCCAAGCATCTCTTCAATGTGGTTCAATTGAACTGAAGGGATGTCGACTGGTCAAAGATGATGTCAAGTGGCTCCCGTGGTGCGATCGTGATTTAGAGACTCTGTCCATCCTCACATAGCTGAAGTAGCCCAAGTCGCAGCCTAGAAGTGCACGAACCGCTTCCTCATCCTTCTTCAGTTTGTTAAACTCCAGCACAGCATCATGGTGCTTCTCCCAGACATGGTGAGGAAGTCTTTGTAGATCTTTGCATACATGACAAAGATAGGGGATGAATTCACCGAATACTCAGCGGGCTTGATCACTCTTCTAGCCTCTGTAAATTGAAGCGACTCCCCTTGTGACAAGACACTAATCAGGCCGTGGAAGCTTCGATGTCAACGCGCTCCATCTCAGCGCCGCTGACAAACCCAAAGGACCGAGGGACATTGGCTCAAGGTTCGTGGTTTAGACAACGTGTCGGGGAGGAATTCAGCCGTCTGGGAACGCTCAAGGTGATAGTCAAGTCTCGAGAAGGTATCAAGAGTGGTCTGCTCTCCGTGCGGCCCGGTCATAATCACTGTCCTTGAGATTTAACCAAAGCCGAGACACAACTTGCTGTTTGTTGACTGCAGTTTGGTTTGTCTGGACACACCTCTCCTGTCCACAGCTTGAGTGCCAGAAGTAACAGCATCGGCTTCGTCCTGGTAGATGCAGAGTGTCTGGCGTGGTGTCTGGCATGTTGTCCTTCGCTTTGTAGTAACGTAAGGAGTTATTCGATGCGGTGAGGGATGGGCAAGGGCATAAGAATAGTTCCCATTTTCGCAGTGCAAGGTTGGTGCTGAGGTGTACATCTACATGGAGGTAGTTTTATGCTGTCCAGCTGAATGACGACGTTGGGAGGAGCAACAAGGATATTCTGGAGGTTACTACGGTGGTTGTCTTGTCGCATAGCAGCTGGAGCAACTAGGCTGTCCTGGTTGACGTTCTGTCGCACCGCTGCCATGAGAAGGGCACAGATAACCAAAGTAAGAACAGCCACAACAAAGTCAACCAGGTTGCAAGTGACCCTTAGTTCTACCTCTTGTTGGAGGCCCTCTCTCTATCCTCCTGGCTTCGCGTTTCAAGAGTAGGTTGGTGTAATGGTTCGCCATCGCCACTGGAGTGCTCCGTCAGAGTCGAGGCAATATCAGAAGTGTCAATGACATGCAATTCGTAGCTCAAGCCCGAAGTCGGGCAATATGGATGTCCAGTCAGCAACACCCAGGAAGGCGAGTTGTGATTGCCATGATCCCTTCGGGTTGGCCGCGAGTTTGACGATGTGCAAACTTGGGCAGTAAGGGGAATAGTTGGTGTTGGTAGAGGGGCAAGATATATAGGCTCACTGCCCAGAGAAGAAGTTGGGCTCTTCATGCGACACAAAGGTATTGTCCAGTCCATGAGATAAGTGTGATAAGGTCGAGAGGATAAAAGTGCCTTCAGCCTCAACACAGAGGCAAAGATGGCAAAGTAACAAAATGGGCAATATACTCGTTGTCCTCCGGTGCCTGGTGTCTTGTCTCTGGCTACCGTGACATCATGCTTGCTCAGGAAGAACACCAAGCTGTACAGAACGAGACTGGGTATCTCACTATACCATAAGTCCGCTCGCACATTGAGGGGTAAAGGGTACTCCAAGTAGTAAGGGAGTGATGATAGAGAAGATATCATGAAAGGGAATGGTGCTTCGGTGCCAGTACTGCCGGCACTGGAGGTGAACTTCATACTCAACCAAGAAGACTTGGACGAGCACGAAGGTGACGAGAGGGCAGGACATAGTGGTGAACTTTGGAGAAAAAAAGAAAGCAAGGAAATGGAAAGAGGGAACGAGTATTTGAGATAGAAAGGAGCAGTGCTCTCGCACGTGATTAGATTGTCTCTGAATACACTGATATGTCATGGTGATTTGTGTGAAGTCATATCTGTTGGATCCCGCAGTTGTCGTCACTAATACAATACTCAACATCCAAGCGGGAGGGCATCCAGCTTCCCCGTCCCGAGGTCGAAACGTATGACCCGATGCCAACGTGCACTATATTCACAAAAGCTACACAAAATACAATGACACTCCGCAGATGTTTGATGTTTCGTCATCATTTTTGCGATGTATCCGTCGGGTGTTGACCTCTTCCATGCGGGAGTCTGCATATCTGCCCACACTTCGACCAACAAACGTCAAAGTGTCTGAGCACACCAAGTCTGGACTTGCACCCGATACCAACGGTTTCCCTTTATGTGATTCATTTTCTCGGGTCGGGGAAGCCTCCCGTAGCCGTGCCAAAACATGATATTTCCCCGCCGTTATCAACTATGGTTACTCTACATCTCGCCATCCTTCCACTGTATCAAGAATCTTCTTGGCATTCTCTAACGCCGTCTTCTCCGTTGAATCAATCATCAAGCACGGATACCCTTGAAACCTAAACAGTTCACACCGCTTTCTCATGTCTCGCAAAAGCTCTTGATCGAGTAACTTCGTCGTGCCGCCGCTCGCCACCCTCTCCGCGTTGTCTACCCGTTCAATGTTTGCTTCAAGACCACAGGTCAAGTACACGGGAAGAAATGGGCGGTCTGCATCCCTTGCAGCGCTTGTGTACTCTTGTGCCACACTTTGGCCCAGCTCGTTGTCTGTTTGAAAGTCTAGGGAGTGTGAGTATTAGCTAGATAATGGCACGGAAGATGGGGGTATGTGTACCTGTGAAGACGACGAGACGGCCGTGGCTGAAAGGATGACGTACGACTATTTGTAAGGTAGCCTGGCGTAATTGTTTTCTTCGGATATTGTAGTCTAGGTGGTCTCTAGAGAGTACTGCTTCTACGGGGTCGATCAACTTGTGGTTGTCTAGCACCATGATGCTGGGGTCGAGTTGCTTCATGGCGTCTGCGATTGTTTTTTTGCCAGTACCTGGGAAGCCGTTTATCCACACCACAGGTGCTTTGATTGCGGTCGGCATCGTCAAAGCTGGATGCGAGGAGGGAAGCGACAATGAATTCTGGGGTGTAAATCCGGGAGTTTGTGAACACTGCAATTATATCGATGACAACGAGACAACGGTACGGATTCGGCTTGCAAGTCAGTAATCTTATCTTTTCTGTGTAGGTTTTCATTATAAACTATAAATGGAACATCTGAGAAGCTGGGTTGGCTATCATGAAAACCGTAAAAAGTTAACATTGCTGGACTTGAAATTATGCGGAACTCCACTTGTAAACTCAGCGTATATCGACCTTCAATATCTGCGAATATGACAGCAATCAAACGGGTTAATTTTTCATCACTCGACGGGGGTTTTCTGGTCTCATAACCACAACGGGTTTTTTTGAGGCTGGTAATGGGTCGGGAAAGAGAGCAATAGCTATTGTCGTTTCGGTGCTGAAGGTGGCAGCAGACGTCAACCTCGGTGATAGATAAAGGAAATACTATTCACTCGTCAACGAGATCCAGCATCGTACTCGCTGTCGAACATTATTTGTGATGATCTGACAGGCTATCCCATGATAGACACAATACCACAGAAATCCAGGCAGGACATGTCATCAATTGACCCGACAGTTTGGTTCACCCCGGTCCCAATCATCTGCACTCTAATCACATCACATCTCATCTTGTAGTGCCGAGGTCATCTGACGTGTCAACCGGACCAAGAAAATAAAACATATAGGCTGGGTAAGAATAAACAATTTAAAGACAGAAGATCTAATTCAATAGGATTTATATGACGAGAAAGAATGACTCCCGTACTTTGATATGGCTGGAGCAGTTGATGGCCGCTAGCTGAATTAGGCCAGGCTCACTGGCTTCCTGAATGGTACAGGGTAGACAAGCACCAGTGTAAGACAGTGTGATCTTGTTCGAATACATGCCTTTACACATAAGAAGGCACCATTGATTTAGCGCAGCGGGTAGTTTAATGGTCAGTACCTGAGTCTGTTCAAGAAACCAACAGTCCAGATATCCAGGCCTATTGGGACCGAGTTCATCAGCAAATGATCAACTCGTCCGCGACTCAGACTGCTTTCAGAGACCAATTTCGATGCCCTGGCTTTACTGAGAAGAATCTCAACAAATTTTTGTTGATGTCATTCCCGATGGCACTGCATGACTCGTGTCGTCGTCAGAGACATTCTTATCTTTTAGTGCCGTCTCATCTCAAGCCTCATACGCCAAGAGCCACGATCCAACGTCAGATTTCGATAACGTAGTAACCTGGGGCTTATTATTCATACTGTCACTCACTTCAAATTTTCTACACCTCTCTCTCATTTCCTTCATGTTGTTTCACTACAGCACACTATCAAAATGACACTCAATCGAGTTGCCCCCGAGATTCTTTTCGAAATCTCCAGCCATGTTGATCATGAAGATCTGCGAAAACTTTGCGCCGCATCTCATCGTCTAATGTCAACATTTGAACATCAACTCTACTCAACCATTGAATTGAACGAATCTTCACAATCTGGAAGTGCCTTGTTGGCCCTCGCATCTGGACCTCGAAGGGATCTTGTTCGTGAAATTCGTTACAGGCCTCATCATCCTTGGCCAGTTCGAGACAGGAGGCACAAGCCAGATATCAAGCTCAGTGATGAAACTCGAGCCGCACTACAATCTCTCAAGTCTTTCCCTTGTTTAGACAAAGTCAAGTTCGACCTGAGTCACTGGGAGCTATCAGAATGGGCTCTATCACCGCAGTGCCTGAATCGTTGGGAATTCCATCTATGGCATGGAAAACACGATACAGAGCCTTGGAGGGTTCTTATTGAGGGAAGTCTGACAGCCTTAAGCAAAAGTGCCGGCTCCTTTTCTCGACTTGAGATGGATAGTCTCCCGCCAACGGGACGAGAAACATATCGTGCATGCGAGTCACAAACGTGGAAAGATCTTCTCAGACACCTAACATCGTTTGAGATGACACTTGCTGGTGTCGGACACATGGGACATGGCGGGAGCTACATGTATGGCAAGATGACTTCAGCACACCAGGCGTTCATAACTCTCTTCCCGGAGATGTTCCTAGAGAATTTGCACAATGTTCAGGTCTTGCGACTCACTGGGAAGGCGAACGCAGTCATGGGCAATGAGCAACTTGTGGAGCCCATAAACTGGGCATCTCCATTTATCAATCTACCGTGCCTGGCAACATTAGAGCTGGATTACTCTCAGATCTCTAGCCAGCTCGTTGCCTTTCTTTCCAAACATGCAGGGACACTCGAGAAGATCAGCCTGCGGAACTGTATAGCACCAGCCAAGCAAATTTGGATCAACATCATCAACCTCTTCCTCAACAGACAGCCCAAACAACTACTTGAATTTACGACCACGGTGCTTCCAGTGCACAAGCGCATCGGAGACCCTTTTGCTGATCACTCAGACGGGTCAAATGTCAAAATGAGGAGGTTCGTGGTTGGACTGGCGAAGCACGATATCGTACCTGTGGAGGAGTGGGACGCCGTGGGAGACAATGATCCGGAACTTGACGAGTCTGATGTTTGCAAACTATGGAATCAACTCGAGGAGATGTTGGAGCGGAATAGGTGCCATGCGCGAGGCTTGTTGCAGGAAGCTAGCCGTTAGCACGGACATGAGCAAACAGTCATGAAGCCACCCCGAGCGAGTTGCATTGGTATCTCATTGCATGAGTTGTTTGAGTCTCAAACATTCAAGTTTTCTAGTATATACTTCTAAACATAGTCATTTTATCATAAGCACAAACAAGCATATAGAATAGGTATCATCGCTAAGCCCAGAAATACAAACAAACACTTTGATGTAATCATCCGTCCCATCTCGGCGCATTGATGATCAGCGCCATCAAACAGCCCGAGATGACTCCCGTCACAGGCAATGTAACTAGCCAACCCATATAAATCCAAAGCACAAGCTTCGGGTTAATACACCTCCAATCCCCATTCGCCAACCCAACACCCACCGTAGCTCCCGTAATGCACTGCGTAGTAGACACGGGTAAAGACAGCCTCGTCGCCATGAGCACCGTGATTGCACTCGCAAGCTCCATGCAGAAACCACGACTTGGCGAGATGAGAGTCAAACGATTGCCTAGTGTCCGCATGACGTGGTAGCCGTAGGTCAACAGTCCTACCACGATGCATGCACCGCCTACGGCGAGGATCCAAATCGGTATGGCGACGAATTCGGGGATTTCTCCGCTGGACCACACTTGATACGCTGTTGTGAACGGGGCGACTGCGTTACTGACGTCGTTTGCGCCGTGGACGAAAGACGCCGTTGCGGCGGTGAGGATCTGGAGGGCGGAATACATGTACTCTGCACGGTTGTCATAGTGCGCTGATCGAGCGTGCATGTCTTCCAAGTCCCAGCTGAGGATATTGTTCCGCTTCTGCATGGCCACGACGTCCTTCTCCAGTCCGCGGAGTAGTACTCGGTTCACTTTCCATGCCATCACTTTTGGACTGTTCCATGAGCCGTCGGGTCGGGGAGGTATGAATTCTGACGAAGCACGAGGTTCAAAGCGGCCTGGGGGTGTTTTGGGGGGTGTCTGAGCTGGCGGTGGGAGAATCCATTCATCGTCGCGATCGAAATCGGGCAACTGGCCGTCTGGTGTCTGAATCGATTGAAGAAGAGTCTCGGAGGTACGTAGATGGTTGAGTTCCTCCCGCGTGAGATGCCCCTGGTAGTAGTCTCTGATGCGAGGCTTGGTAAATCCAGCTGGAGTTGGCGGAGGTGGTGATCGCCAGAGAAGAAGTGGTCCTTGAGAGACATGATACCATTTGAGAGTCCAATCTTCGTGCATTATTCTCGTCCATAGAAAGGGAAGTAGAAAGAAGATCTGGAGGAGAGTCATTCCGGTAGCGGTCGCAAAGACTGAGATGACGATATCTCGAGTAGATAAGTTGATAGTATGGATCCCTTTCCAAACGAGGAGCATCGTGAGTGCACCTACTGTCAAGTAGGTATAGAACGGAATGGAGTAGAATGCCCTCCTCACCGCTGTCTGTTTCGTCAAGATGAACTTCTTGGTGAACATGAACAGCACAAACCCCATACAGCCCGCGATCAACGGCGCGATAATCCACGCCGCAAAGATCTGCGACACGCCATGCCACCCCCAATTGATCTTGGTGATGCCTATCGATGCCGTAGCCGCTCCAACGAGTCCTCCGATAAGTGAATGTGTAGTCGAGACGGGCAGTCCTTGCCGAGTCGCATATGTCAGGAAGAGTGAGGACGACATGATAGTGCACATCATGACTAGAAGTAGAACGCCAGGTGAACTGTCGTAGTGATGAGGGTCGACAATCTTTGTTCGGATAGTATCTGCTACTCGAGACCCGACTGACACACTACCACTGAATTCGCAAACTGCTGCTATGAGCATTGCTTGCTTCATGGTCAGTGATCTCGACGAGACCGACGTGCCAAACGAATTGGCGACATCATTGGCGCCTAGAATGTCAGCGGTAGTCAACAAGAGACTCGAAAGACTCACCAATGTTCCAGGCATCGAGACAGGCAAAGATAACAGTAAGAGCAAAGATGTAATCATACTGATGAAGCACGGCCATCTCATTCGAGGTAATAACAATAATAGAATATCAAGAGTTTAGCTGCTGTCTCCACGACAGCGATGTTCTCAATCCATGATCAAGACAACCATCAACAAAGGTCGATAAGTACTGGTCAAAGCATACAATAAGCAAGCTACAGTCGACGATCGTGGGTCCCAAGCTCCCTTTAAACACCCAAAGGACTGGTTAAACTATCCGCGCTCCCGCAGAAAGTGTGCGTCCTTGCGAAGCTATGATTCGATAGGCGAGATGCTAGAACCGATCTTGGCTTTTTCTGGTGAAGAAACGAGCTGATGCAGGGGGTGAAATTGATCGAATTGAGGACCGAGCGAGACTTGTCAAAGATGTCGTTGTGGTTTTGGGGGCCTGTGGTGGTCAAGATGTTGATGGGCCAATGATACGATGAGGATGGAGCACGAGGTTGACGAGAGACGCGTGTTGAGGCGATGTTGAGGAGGATGATACAATTCAAGAGACTTGGCGGTTTAGAAGCTAACAAGGTCAATTTGTTTCAACGGAATCAACGGATATTCAAGGCTTTTCTGTGCCATTGTGGCTCGTATATCATGACTTCATCGTCGCCTGGTTTGAGTGAAGCCATTTCATCACCACCACAACAAGGCATATCTACCAGCACCTCCACGAATAAGGATCTCTATGAAACGAGTCAACTTCTCAGACAAAGGTCTCACTGCGGTCCCTACCGAGACCGCAATCGAAGAAATTTATCATATCACTTCGATGTCCTTGACCGAGCTCATCAGACGTCAGACTAACAACGCCACACCTACATATTGACACCGTCGATAGCATCTTAGCGTCTCGGCTACTTCTTTGCTTGCAGAACCCCTTGTCTTGAGGCTCCAGGAACAATCTTAATCCCACGTGCCATTGAAGCCACCCGATCGGGCGACCGAAGTGGCCGACATCATGAGACGATGTGTCAGAGGTCAAGGCGGTTTTTGACTTGGCGAGTGCCTCTTCCGAACCTCGTGTAGTAGTGGAAAGTCTATCGAGGTCGCAAGGAAAATAAGCAAATGTGTTGATGGCGAAGTGCTCGTGATGTCTGTCGATTCAGGGGGGGGGGGGGGGGGGGGGGGGGAGGGCTTATG